>JAZKJV010003337.1:600000-889597 GCA_037367405.1 Ottelia alismoides | reverse complement strand
TATAGAGCAGATGCGAGTTTCGGACGATGTTGTTGCTGAGTTGAGAGCGCACTCCGTTGGTGACCAGAGAGAGAAGTGGAGATCAGCAGACAGATCCTATTCCAGATTGATGGAGGAGCAGATAACACATGGAGCTCAGTCAACTTCTACACTAGGTCCATTCCTCTTGGATTTGGGTTACATTCAGCGACTACCGACATTTTCAGGAGAGGCGCACGAGGAGCCGTATCTGCACCTGTCAGCATTTGAGGAGTTTTGTAGAGCACAGACATATTCAGACGTCACTACAGAGGAGCTGATGAGCAGGACCTTCCATTCACACTTCAGGAGAGAGCCATGAGATGGCACCGACGATTGGGGAGGACATTCGAGATGTGGGGAGAGCTACGCCGAGAGTTTCTACAGAGATACTTCCCTCCACGTAGAGCATATTTCATGCGGTCTTTGATCACTGACTTCTCAGTCGACCCTCAGGAGCAATTGCACGAGGCATGGCCGAGGTTTCTTGACCTCTTGAGGAGATTTCCAGATCACAGACTTCCACTGTCAGACTTGATAGAGATCTCCATGCAGGGGATGACCGCAGAGCGGATAGCACTAGTGATCACCACATGTGGCGGTTCACACCGCAGTTCCGACATTCACTTCCTGGATACCATCTCGAGGCTACTTTCACAGAGTTCTTTTTCACGAGATGCCTTGGTCGGGACAACACATGCGGACGATGTAGTACCAGTGCGGTGTGTCGCTTTACAGGATGAGACAGTTTCTACACACCAGCTCGAGGACTTGGAGCAGAAAGCACCATTGATAGAGGACATGACTGTCATAGCAGAGGTTCGGACCTAGAGTCTACGTGAGTTCCCGTTGGTCTTCCAGTTGGAGTTTGAGGTAGCCCCAGAGTTTTCAGTTGAAGAGTCGTGGATATCAGATCTTCTGATACTCCAGGAACCGGAGGAGCCCCCGCTTTTGCAGCCATTGATTCAGCTACTTCAGTTTCCAGTCCCGGAGGAGTCAGTCTCCTTTCTACAGAGACACTTCTTGGATGCAGACAGCCACCAGGACTCAGCCCAGCAGCCACAGCTCGATGAGGGACACCACTTTGAGAGTACAGACACAGAGAGTCCCGTCTTCGAGCCTTTTGTCCTCCACTCTTACGAGACAGATACACTTGCCGAGGACCAGTTGTCAGCCAGCATAGCCACAGAGCGAGGATTAGCCACAGACACTTTACCAGCTTCCGCGATGTTGACTAGTACCTGCTCCTGCTTCCAGTTTGCCGAGACCCACACTTTCGATGATGATGCAGCCGGGTGCACTGAGTGGATACTTAATAGCAACGCAGATGCCCATCTAGATCCTGATCCTCTTCTTGTCACTTCTGATCTTGCATCTCTTCCCGAGGGTTATCTGCAGGAAAATGCCGCACTCGATGAGTACTCGGTTTCACCTGCTGAGAGTGTTTCTGATCTGACGGAACACGAAACCGAGTCTTTAGATCATTCTGATTCTGAGTCTTCTCACCTCGACGACCCTCGTGAGGATAAGCCTATTCTGGTGATATTCGATGATCTGCCTGATTTGCTTCTATTTCATGCATCGGATATCACTCTGTTTAGAGAGTCTCCCGATTATGATTGTCCACACCTGTTTGAGACATTGATTGACGTGGAGGATTCCATGACTGATCCATCCTTCTCCACGTTCGATTTCTTCGGCTCCATACTCTCACTCCAGTCTGATCCAGAGCCGTTGATTTCTTTTGTGCTACCGGATCCCAATCACTTATTCTCATATCCTTGGCCGGTACCAGACACCTGCTTGATTGCATACCTGGGTGTCTCACTTTACACTGTTGAGTTCGTCGCTATTCTCATACCGAGACTGCGATGACAGTACGATATTCGACTTACCAATGCCGTCCTGAACCTTGATACTGCATTATCCTAGCCTTTGCGCCCAGCTAGGGGCGTTAAATCTAGCGCTTGTTGAGAGGCACCTCAACATTGTACTCTTTTGTATATACGTGTTTCGTCTTGCTTTGATCTTTCTTTCTGCCGTTCTTGTTTTCACCCCAGGTCTCGCTTAGGATTATCTTTGCTATACTTAGGATATTGCTCATCCTAAGTATAGGGGGTGGAAACACTGGGTTGCTCTTTCGTTCTGTTTCATCACTTCTGTTGTGTTCCCTATACTTAAGGTTCCTCACCTTAAGTATAGGGGGAGTGATGACCCTCCATCTTGTAGATATTTGTGATTTTCTTCGTGTCTTGCTACCCCTGTTTTGCTGCCTATACTTAGGGATATTTCACCCTAAGTATAGGGGGGTAGACCCTGTACATTCTACACTCGGTTTTCCCTTACTGTACAACCTGCTATACTTAGGATTATTTGATCCTAAGTATAGGGGGAAAGCCGAGACTCTTTCTATTCATTCATTCGTCTTTGCATATAGCCTTCCTTTTCACTTCCCTATACCTAGCATGAGTTATGTCTTCTTCATCGCTCTTGACTCTGAGGACATCGTTCGAGCTAAGTATAGGGGGGTGTGTATATATTTCATATATACTTTAGCCATAACTCGTACTTTGTGTGAGTGTGTAAATAAATAAAATGACTAAAAACCCCAAAAATCACAAAAAATTAAAGAATTAAAAATTTTTTATGTACATAAACATTCTTTTATTATCACATAAATAGCTAGTGTACAAATTATTTTTGTAAAAATGTTTTCAAAAATCTTTTGTGTAAAGCTTGTCTAAATATTTTCTTAACAAAATTATGTATATAGTACAAAATTTTTCCAAAATGTTTTGAAAATCAAAAGTTTGCAAAAATCTCGTGTAAATATGTGTAAATACTTATGCAAAACTTGCACTTCATGCATCATCCATTCATGATTTCAAAACATTTTTCAAAAATTTTGCATGATTGAAAAATTTGTGTACATAGCATCTTTGTACATATGTATATAGTTTTTCTGGATGATAGTTGACATTTAAACTAGCCTGGAATCAAATTGAGAAATGGAGCTTAATTAAGATCTTAATCCACCTAATTTATAAGAGGAACCTTATAGGGCTTAGGTTTAAGGGTTTTCAGGTCCATGGTGACTTAATTCTTTGAGTCCACTAGGCTATGATCACATGTCATCTCAATGAGCCTAAGTAGAGCACTTAACAACAACACATGACTCATATAGACAATGGCTTTACTTGGACACCAGCACTTTGCACCGAGCTCTCTACGGATGAGGTGGTGAGGAGGCAGTCTTCCTTGACTTGGGGTAGCATATGAGGGTAGTACTTCTAGGCGGAACCTCTCTTCTTCTTTTAGTGAAGGAAGTGCGTCTCAACTTGGTCTAGTTGCCATGAGGTCTAACGACGGGAGTTGTGGGTTGCAATAACGCTTCAAAAGAGGGATAGTCTACTGGCTCAAGAGGAAAAACTCCTTGTATATATGCTGCACATGTATATGTTGTATAGATGCACCTGAAAAAAAATGCAAAAAGAAAATAACTCCAAAAAAAGTGGTGGGTCTGATAGAAAATGATAATCCCACTAGAGTATGTATATAAAGTGCAATAAGCAAAGCTTGAAATTCATGATCTACCTTATGTAGCTTGCATCAGGGAGACTTGGCTACACTGTTCAAGCTCCCAAGGGTACATGGCTACACTGGCCTTGACCCATTCTCTTCTTCCTCCTCTTCTTGAGCCGGTAGAACTTGAACTTAGAAGGGAATACCCCGCTCCTCGAGGAAAGAGTGGCCAGATTGGGGTCATAGAGTTACCTTGTTGGGGAGGGTTGTCAAGTTGCCATTTCTGAGGTGGAGAGCTTATACCTCACATTCACAGGACAAGGAAAGATTCATGGTCTTCAGGGTTTGTGTTTGGTGACTTGTTCTAACCTGGAGCATTGAGGAGTCTTGGTTATAGATTAGTGGAACTTAGAGGCTGTTGAGTTTTAAACTTAAGTCCAAATAAGGTTCCGACACATTAATAATCCAAAGATCTGATCGAGCTCCATACCTTAATTTAATGAAGGCAAGTTTAATAATCAACCTTTATCCATGTACATTCTCTTTTTCTTTTTCTTTCTTTCTTTTTCACTTCTTTTTCAAATAAGTGTTTGCTAAGGGACTAGCAAAGTTAAGTATAGGGGGGTGATGAATACTCATTCATCACTCTTTATTCTTATATTTTAGCTACAAAAACCTTTGCAAATGCATGTGTATATTTGTAAATATAAATAATTACCAAAATCATGCATGGTGTAAAAAGTAATAATTAGCATGTTTTTGTGCAAAAATAAAAGAATAAAGATCAAAAAGAAAAAGAGGGAAATATTTAGAATAAATATTGAGCAACCTAACCCAAGGGATGGCTCAGCATGGGCCTGACCGCATAAAAGTCAAAGTAGAGGGAGATAGGGGCTCATGTGTGTAAATATATATGTAAATAAAATAAAAATATTTTCCTCTAAAAATAGAATAAAATAGGCTTGTAAATACTTGTATATATTTATAAATATAAAATCAAGAAAAAAATAGCAAAATCAAAAAGAAAATAAAAATAGTCACTTGTGTACATTCACCATGTATATAGCCCACTCACTTGTATTTATTTCACCCTGTAAATAAATAAAATTAAATTCCATATATTTTGTAAATACTCTATATTTTATGGTGTAAATAAATAAAATAAAAACAATTAAAACAAAAACAAAATAAAAAAACAAAATAAAAAACCCAAAAATACATTGTAAATATACCATGTATATATATGTACATATGTATTTATTTCACTATTGTATATAAATAATAAAAATAAAATAAAAATATCTTTTTATTCCTTATTTTATGATATAAATAAATAAAATATAAAATGGGGATAAAAATGTATAAAAATAACTAATTAAAAAATCAGAAATAAAAATTCAATATTGTAAATATACCTATGTATAGTACTATATTGTAAATACTTTATTTTTATTTTGAAAAATTAATTAAAAATCACAAAAAATAGAAAAAAAATAAATTAAATATTTTTCATGTTTTAACTTTTTCTTAATTTGGCCATCCTCTATTTTTAATTGAATTTTCAATGTTTTTTGAGGTGGCCTTCTCTGATTGGTCCATGGGGGAATGTTGACCCCCCGGTCAACTCCCCCCTGGACCACTGAGTTGCGGATCTGATGACCGACCCGACTTCTCTGATTATTTCCCATTCGATCCGACAACCAAACACCTTAACCCTGGGCTCCGATTGATCCTTGAACATCCATGACCCACGCCCGGGGTGGATCTTAGGGATCCGAGGCACGAGCGACTCACCCGATCCCTTTCTTCTCGGATCCCTGAGCATATAAAGCATCTCCTCTGGCAACCTTTTCCCGCATCTTTGGATCTCCCCCTCGTCGCCTGTGACCTTCTCCACCTTGCCTCAGTGACAGCGGAGCTTGTGGGAGTTTCAGCGAGGCCCGGGAAGCCGGGAGCTACTGATCCGGTTGTTTTCACCGCCGTGCGCCGCCGCGAGCGCGCTCAGCCTCGGGGAGACGACGCCCCCTTGCAGGTAATGACCCAGAAGCTCGCCGAGCTTCAGCCCAGTCGACAGCATCCGCCAAATAGCCTTCATAGCTCGTAGATTAGCTTAGATTAAGAAATTTCCGTTTTCAGTAGTGTAGCTCCGCCTCCTCCGCCCTTAGTCTCCGGTCACCCATTCACCCATCCGACACCGCCACCACGTCCGCCGGACTCCTCTCCACCTTCTCCCGACCTTCCATCCCCCCTGGCTCGCCCCGGAGCAGGGACATCGGGTCTTCCCTTCCGCTGCTCGCCGGAGGACCATCATCTCGACACACCAGCCATCCATTGCCCTCGACCCCGTGTTTTGCTTGTGCAAGTCAGATCATCGTAAGGACCTCATCTGGAGGTCCAAGGCTCGAACACAGCAGCTCCAAGTCATCCGCTTCGTCGGAGCTCTCCAGAGCTCCCACCATCATCGGAGCTTGCCATCAGACGCGGAAGGTTCCCACGCTTCTTCTCAGCCTTCCAGCAGCCGATGAGGAGCCCCCACGCTCGAGTTTCGAGCCGGCGAAGTTCGCTGGCCGATAGTTTTTCCAGGACATCCTCGCGCCGTTAGATCGTCCTCCCGCTCCAGTTCGCATCTAGGCCGTCCACCCAGGAGAGTCTCCACCGTCAGATCTGTAGGAGGACTGATCACGACCGCATGATCGGAGGAAGAGGCACCAGCAAGTCTCCACCGACAGATCCCCACGTGTCCTCTTCTCCTTCGTCGATCCACCGAGGGTTCAGCCACGACATACGAGGACCGTCAGATCTCCACGTGGAGGACCCTCACCCGTTCGATCAGGTCAGCGTTTCAAGGTTAAAGGCGTCACTGCTCTCGCTCGTTGGATATGCTACGTGGTGCACATCCGGCCTTCGACATCTAATCAGGGGTATTTGCTCTTAGGACCCTCTACATTTTGCATTTAGTTTTTAGTCATGTAAATACATAGCTTAGTTCTTTTGTTTTTGTAAAAAATTGCACCAAGGACCCTACTGTTTATCAGATTTGCATTTATACCCCTGTTTGCTGTGGGCACGTGCATCGACACGTGGTTTTTGGTGTATTTGCATTTTTGGTCCCGCATTTCTGGCTTGTTATGTTTAGACTTTTATAAATAGGAATGACAATCAGGTCCCCCCAGGCCTGAGTCACATGTATCGTGCGTGGCCCAGGGGGTAATTTGCATTTCTAACCCTACAGTTTACAAGCTTGTTCTCCAGGGTCCCAAAACTTTCTTATTTTTGCAGTTAGGTCCCTGTGCACTCTACCTAAGTTTTATTTTTGAATAAAATAGCAAAACAACTCCAAATTCAATGAAAATTGGATACATGGCTCCTGCCATGGTGTAAAATTTTCTAGAATTTTTGGGGACATTTTTAGTTTTATTTGTTATTTTTAAAAATCAAAAACAGCCATTTTTATTACTGTTTGTTTTAAAAATTCACAAAAAAATATTAAAACTCATCTAAAAATTACAAAAAAAATTAGCTACTGTTTGTTTTGGCTTGCTTGATTTTCTGGCCAATTTTGGCCATTTTTCATTATATAAAACTCATAAAAATTACAAAACACTAAAAATCTCATAAAAATTATAATAAAAATTTAAAAACCCAAAAATAATAATTAAGGTGCCTAAATTTTCCTTGTTTCTTTCTCTTTACAGGAAAATTACCTCCAGGCTTATTGGGGACTCTTAGATATTTTATCTAAGTCCCTCAAGCTCGGCTGGACAGTACCTTCATTTTCTTGCATTGTTTCATTTTTAGAAAACTCAATACAAATCAGAAAAATACCAAAAATTCACTAAAAACAGTAAAAATTATAAAATACACAAAATATTTTTATTTGAATTTTTGGTTGATTTTTAATGCATTAAATAAATTATTGTGTTGGCTTGTTTTCTTGTTTTCCTTATTTTCTTAATTAATTAAAAATCCAAAAAAAAGTAAAAAGACTAAAAATCCACCAAAAACACCTTTTATTTTATTTTGTTTTATTTTTGACTACTTCGTAGGCTGCAAGACCATCACGTGCTCCTTGTGTTCGACCCTGGTCGCTATACCAGGTTAATAAAATAACAAGACCGCTATTGGATGTTTGATTGATTTTTATCATATTTGGTGGTCTCTTTTTCTCGATTGACCGAGTCTGATTACTTGGGTCGCAATGACCATCGACGACCTTTTACCCGAGTGATCAGGCCGCGTCATCATCCAGCGAGCTCACGTGGAGGAGTCATCAGAGGAGGTTCCAAGGCCGATTGCTGCCTTGCATCGCCGCACATCACCGCGTCACGCTCCGGCCAAGGTCGCCCGTCGAGCTTGTTTCGACGTAATATACCTTGAGTCTCCACAGACCTATTCCTTCATTATCTTCGAATTTCTTTTCTCGATTCACCTGTATCTATTAGCAAGATTAAGTCGTCATTAGGACGCTTAATCATCTTACTTAGGTGCGTAATCCAAACCCACCTCCAATCGTTTCAAACTCGCTTCGAATCGCATTTTGTTTCATCACCATCTTCACATATCTCGCACAGTTCTTCTTGAAACCATATTTTTCCTCACTTTTTGAGCTTGCAAAACTTTAATCTCTTGGCCGATTCTTTGTGAATCGAACATATCCATTGCTTATTTGTAGGTTGATCTTCAATAAGGAGCAACATCAAGAATCCGGAAGTCTCAATCCTCAAAAGAATCGCAATTCAAAAGAGGCACAATAACTAAACTCCAGAACAGATCATCAGGAACCGTCATCTTCATCGTGCCTCCACCACCACTCGGAGCCGCCTCAACCAGCAACCTAACGTGGGCGAGCTCGAGGGGTGGAGGTGCCACCCCTCTGGCCCCGTCGGAGAGCCCAAGACGTAATTGTTTGATCGTGAAAAGTCGGAGAAGGAGGCTCATTCGTCAGGTGTTTAACAGATTCAAGAACAGGCGAGGCACATGTGTACGACACGTGTCACGCATGGAGACGTTCGATCAACGCCTGAATGTTCTAATTTCAGCCGCCAGAAGTGAAACGGTAGAACAATTGCATCATAAGTCCAAGAGCTTTCCAGAAATTAGTCCCGCTCCAGAACTTTTTAGAAATTACATTTAGGTCTCTCTACAGGGACCTAAATATAAAACACTTGTATTTTTCTTTCATTTCAGTCCCTATGAGGACCTAACTGCAGAACAATTTCAAAAGTTTTCTTGCGCTTATGCCCCTGGGCTGTAGGGGATCTTTGGACCTAGTTTGACCTCGTTTCTTATTGATTTTATTAGGGTAGTTACGCAACTACCCCAGCAAGTTTGTATTAAATTTCCGTGTCTTTTTCTCGTGTTTTCATCGTGTTTTGATTTTTCAAAAACCGACTTCGTCTTGTTTTGTTTTCGTGTTTAGTTCGAGCCCGCTGCTCGAATCGTCCCCCTATTATATAGTATCATCTACCAATATTCATCTATTATATAATAAATAAATCTTTTTGAAAAATATCCCTTTTTAAAATTAAATAAAAATTTGAAAAGATTAAAATCAAATGAAAATTAAAAATAAAAATAAAATAAAAAGTGTTTCTTTTCCCTTTGACCACATTAAGAAGAGTAAGAATAAAATCGCAAAAATATTTCCTTAAAAAATCGAAGTTTTCTATTCTGCCTCCTTGAGTTTGACCCAGGCACATTCACCTGGTAAAATAAATAGTGTAGGTTTTCCTCCGAAAATCGAATTTGTTTAATCGGAGCTAGGATCCAGATTGCGGCTTTCTACATCGACAACCGTATTTTCTAAAAGCCATAAACTGACTTCTAGTCCTTCATATCATATAGCGAGTATTAAGCTTGTTGACAGTTGGTTCAATTAATGACGGGTCAACATCACCTTAGGGGTGGTGGGTCCAAGTGTTAAAGACCGAATTGGGAGATGCAAGTTGGACTTGTAAGGTGGAATGTGTTCCCGTTTCTTTTTATCGAAGTCACAAGTTTTCATATTATTGAGATGTGACAAAGATAAGGAAGGAGATCCCAGATCTTGTTTGAGATATCATGGTAAGTATATATCTTACATTGGAAGTGATTAAGGGAATGAACTTTCAGTGTTCACAAGGCAAGACAACTTTGATATAAAAACTCCTAAATCAAAGTAAAAATATGTATATATATATATATATATATGAATATATACACTTATGCAAATTTCTTATTTCAGATAATCCTTCATAAAGCCCACTCAATGTTATACTCAATAATAATCTGTAAAATATCATGGATTGGACTCATGATCCAGATATTGTACTTGCAGTTGGACACATAATGTTTGCGGTTGCAATGTGCAAGTTTCCTCAACATAATGAGAAATGACAATTAAATTGAAGGATATTGAGAATCCTTAAGCGCATCACGGAAGCGTGCTGGTCGTATCTCATGCAATCGGAGCGACTAGTCATACTAGTTGTTAGATGCAGCGGAATTTAAAATTTTAAATCAAGTGATGAAACCACATGATCACAAGAACATTTCTTGGATCATTTCATCAAACCACAAAGTATAAGAAATACCTCTTGAAGCGTGGTTGTAATCACGAGATCTCTAAAACAAGAGATCCTCCTGTCTCAAGTCCAATAAAAAAACGAAGATGGCACTTGTGGGCGCGATGATGAGACACGTTCCTCCCGCAATCCTCGATGAAGATCCAAGCTACGAGTCCCCTAATTCATCCAACGAAATCTGTCATCTTCCTTTAGAGAAAGTAGCCCCAAAGAAGATGGAGATCCTCGAGTCGTCGAAGGCGAAGGCGAGAGACTCTCTTTCTCAATGCACAAGATGGACGACTACCTTGAATAGAGAGAGAGAGAGAGAGTAGGCGAGAATGAGAGAGAGAGAGAGTAGTAACCTTGTACAACTCTTTATTATGTACCTTGAAAGGGCTAGGGTTGCCCTCCTTATATATTACATTGGGATCCAGTGGATCTCAATCCACGGCACACATAGATCCAATGGCTAGGTTGATCCATGCATTAATCAATGGTCATGATTGTTGTTGGTTAAAAACCAACAACATTAATTTATATTTTAAAAAAATATATGTTGCATTATTATCAATATAATTTAATTTAACATAAATTAATTATCAAGAGATAACAAGATAAAAAAGGAGGAGATAATTAAATCACCCCCAAAAAATAGGGGGCCTCACCCATGGATGACGCCACCTATATTTTGTGGTGATTTTATCTCATTTTTTTATCTATTATCTCCTAATAAATTTGTAGTAACCATTATCACACAAAAATATCCACCAAATTAATTGCAAATTAATTTGTGAATATTTCAATCATGCCATTGACAAATATGTGAATCACATTCACAACCCAAACTGATTTATAAATTACACTTCGAATTAAATAACTAATGTGAAACCAATCTACATTAATAATTAACAAAAGTTTTTTACAAAGTTTCTCTCTATATGATATATATTATAAATCACATTTATAATATTCGGATACCATGGATAGTACTATCCATATTCTGTAATCCTTGATAATGAAATCTTATTTAATTATCTTGGATAATCATTCTCACAACATGAATCTTATTCATATTATACTTGATAATTAAATCTCATTTAAACATGAAGTACTTCTTGCTTGGATACAAAAAATCATCATAGGAATTATTCCTGAACTCCTTCAAGGATATTGTGCTTTCTCCGTAGATACTTGGAGATAAGGACATGACGATTATATTGTTCCACGTATAGTGACTTGGATATTGAGATCTCATCTCAAATCCAGATCTTACGAACCTCCCACAGATGCTTGATTAAATCAAGATCGCAAATCTAATCTTCTCATTGCATCTGAATCTCATTCAGACCAATGTCCAACACTTGGACCATGATCATATTCCTTCTCTACTGGAAGGAGTCACTAAAATCCAGATCTGTTTCATCACTCCCTCGGAATGGAAGCATCATGGTTATACAATCGTTTATGATCACATCACCCTCAAGTATTCCCAATACCTGTACATCATGCTTATTGGAAGACCTATGATCAACCTGAAGATCAAGATCAATTTTACACTTTCTTCTTCAGGGTTTGATCACCAAGTTTCTCAATCTTGGTCATTTGGGAATTGGTATCGATCATATGCTTTCCCAAAGCATATATCATACCTTCAAATTCATGTCATCCTTGCAAAGCACGACGACCATGCATGGACTTTGATTGGTCCCAATACCGAATGAGTGAGCTCATGTCTTCTGGTTCACAAGTGAACCTGTATAATCCCTTTGAGAGATTGTATTACTCATATGCCCTTACATGCACACCAACGTGCCGGTGTATAGACCTTGGTTAGGTCATCAACCTATTGGTCTGCCAAATGTACACACTAAGACATATAGTAACACATCTGTCTCCAATCAGAGGATGCGTGCCTATGCTGTGACAGCATTCTCCATAGGACTTAGGTTATCTCGATCTCGCTAAGTCAACCCTTTGACCTAAGTAATCTAACACCTCTGAATCACTATTCCCATGCAGAAGACCTGCATCAAGAGGTCGGTCAGATATCAACCTACGTGAGAAAGGATTTCCATCTCCTACTCAAGCTGGAGATCATCTCTTAATAATCATTTAACGGTGCTTGATAAGTCCTCTATCTAACTCAATAGATATTCATCCAAACACCAGTCTCTATGATTCATTCAATGAATCAAAGCTATATAATCATCAAGATGGCCATGGTACATAACCCTAATTGTAAAGAGGGACCTTACAGTGCATTCATTCCTTTAATTTCAGAAAGGGAGTGAAACATCAATAACTTTTATTGATACGCATATATATATTACAATAACATTTATTGTAAGAATGGTTCGCCAGGGGCTCATATGTCAAACAATCTCCCACTAACCCTCAGAACCATTCAGGTACAATCCGTAAACCCATACTCATTACATGCTGGTCAAAAACCTTCTATGTCAGAGGTTTGGTAAGAGGATCAGCAACGTTGTCGGCAGAGGCCACATTAGTGATTATGATATAACCATGCTTTTGAATCTCCCGAATGATGTGGTCTTTCCTTTCCACGTGTTTGATCTTTTGATGCCATCTGGGTTCCTTTGCATGGGAAATGGCTCCCGTGTTATCGTAGAGTAACGAGATGGGAGTATCAGAGTAAACTACGCCAAGCTCCAAGATGTACTCGCGCAACCACACTGCCTCTTTTGCAGCATTCGATGCGACAATGTATTCCGCTTCTGTTGTTGAATCCGCCATAGTGTCCTGCTTCTTGCTTCTCCTACTCACTACTCCACCATTCAACAGGAATACAAACCCTGATGTCTACTTTCAATCATCAATATCTGACTGGATGTGTGAATCTGTATATCCCAAGACTTGGAGATCACCATCCCCATAGACCAAGATGTAATCTTGCGTCCGTCTTAGATATTTGAATATGTTCTTTACTGCATTCTAGTGTTTTTCTCCATAGTAGGATTGGTAACGACTTACCACTCCCAGTACATGGCAGATGTCTGGCCTAGTACACATCATGGCATACATTAAGCTTCCTACAGCTAATGCGTAGGGGCATCCATCCATGACCTTCCTTTCCTCAACACTTTGAGGAGCCATCCCTTTAAACAGATGGATACCATATCCTAAGGGGAGGAATCCTTTCTTGGAACTATCCATACGGAATCGTTCAAGAATCTTCTTGATATATCCATATTGTGATAATCCTAATATCCTCTTTTCTCGGTTTCTAAACAACTTCAGGCCTAAGATGTAAGAGGCTTCTCCAAGATCTTTCATCTCGAAGGTATGGGATAGCCAAATCTTCACACCGGTCATCTTTCCTGTATCATTTCCAATGCTAAGGATATCATCTACGTAAAGCACGATGAACACAATGACGCTCCCACTAAGCTTTTTGTATACACAAGGTTCATCAGGATTCTGCACAAAATCATAACTCTTTATGGATTCGTCAAATCTGATGTTTCAGCTACGAGAAGCTTGTTTGAGACCATAGATGGAGTTCTTCTGCTTGCATACTTTACCATCCTCAACTATGAAGCCTTGGGGTTGTTCCATATAGATATCCCCCTCGAGGTATCCATTGAGGAAAGCTGTCTTGACGTCCATCTGCTAGATGTCGTAGCCAAGAGATGCAGCTATAGCCAACAGTGTCCTGATGGACTTAAGCATGGCCACAGGAGAGAACGTCTCATCGTAATCGATGCCTTCTCTCTGTGTGTAGCCCTTGGCTATGAGCCATTCTTTGAAAGTCTCTACTTTCCCATCAGGTCCCCTTTTTCTCTTGAAGATCTATTTGCACCCAATGGGTTTTACCCCTTTAGGTGGATCCTCTAGGGTCCATACACCATTCTTATGCATGGAGTCAATTTCTGACTTCATTGCTAGCATCCATCTATCCATGTCGTGATCAACGAATGCTTCATCAAATGAAGAAGGATCATTACCAGTCTCACCTGACACATGGAATCCATACCTTTCATGTGGTGCAATCACTGTCAAACTCCTTCGAAGAGGTATGGGTGTTTCATTTTTTTATCTCTTCAATTTTTGGTTCAGGAATCTCAGAATCTTCAGGGGTTTCAATGAGTTCCTCTACTTCATTCCTGTATTGACCTTTAAGGAAATCATCCTTCAGAAATTTCACATCCCTAGAGACAAAAACCTTTTGGGACTCAGGATCATAATGCTGGTAACCAATACCATATTTAACTTACCCAATGAAGTAGCACTTACAAGTGCGAGATTCTAGCTTACTTACGTACACTTTCTTCGCATGGACCAAGCATCCCCGAACCCTCAAGTGATTAACACTAGGTTTGGTTCCAAATAAGAGCTCGTGAGGAGTCTTGGGTATGGACTTGCTAGGAATCTTGTTCAGGATATATATTATAGTTTCTACTGCATATCCCCCTAAACTAAGAGGTAAACGTGCTTTGCTCATCATTGAACGGACCATGTCCATGATGGTCCCGTTGCGTCTTTCAGCAACACCATTAAGTTGGGGAGTTCCAGGAAGAGTGAGATTGGAGACAATTCCATTCTCTTTAAGATATTCTTTGAATTCATCTGAGAGGTACTCACCACCTCGGTCAGATCGAATCCGTTTGATCTTCCAATCGGTTTGGTTCTCAACCAAAGCCTTAAACCCTTTGAACTATTCAAAGGTTTTAGATTTATGACGTAGTAGGAAGATAAACCCGTATCACGAATGGTCATCAATAAATGTCAAATAATATCGATATCTATTTCTAGTCGCGGTACTGAAGGGACCACATACATCAGTATGTATTAGGTTAAGAATACCTTCGCATCTCATAACCTTGTTACGGAAAGGCATCCTAGTCATTTTACCTCGAATGCAATGTTCACAGGTAGGTAAAGATTGAACCTGTAGAAAATCTAAAGGTCCATCCTTTATCAATCTATTGATCCTATCAACAGATAAATGACCAAGCCTTTGATGCCAGATCATATTCGAATGATTTCCATTCTCCCTAGATCTTTTAGGATTTTTATCATCAGTGGTAGTAACATTTATGACACATTCATCAATGCACAATTCATAGAGTCCACCAGAAGTCAGAACACCTTCCACAATAAATTTATCATATTGATTAATGACTAACTTATTACAGAACAGGAAGGAGTATCCGTGTCTAACAAGATTAGATACAGATATCAAATTCCTCCTGACTTCAGATACATAAAGACACTCTTTAAGTACTATGACTCGACAACTAGATAATGATAGTCTGCACGTCCTGATGGCAACTGCTGCAACATTTGCATCAGATCCCATCTGGATGACTATCTCCCCTTGCTCTAGATTCCCAGTTTCTTTAAACAAATGCAACGAATTTCATACATGAACAGAAGCACCAGAATATATAACCCAACTTCCTTCTCATCCAACGAGAAAGCTAGTTTCAATAATGAAAGTAGATTTCATACCTGCTGGGGCTTTACCTTTGTCAGCAGACTTCAGGTAATCTGGGCAGTTACGCCGCCAGTGCCCCGGCTTCTTGCAATAGTGACAGACATCAGACTTTTTCGATGTCATTATTGTGGAAGCACTAGACGATGAACCAACTCCTTGATTCTTCTTCTTTCTCTTCTGGGTCGGACCCTTCCGAGAACCTTGCTTCCGCCCGTGCTTTCCTCTCACTTGTGCAACCATTGCACTAGCAGAGGGACCATCCCTTTTCATCACGTATTCTGCAGACTTCAATGCAGCTAACATCCCAGCATTAGTGAAATCGCCTTTTCTCATGTGATAAGACACGACAAAGTTGTTGAAAGACTTAGGGAGCGACAAGAGAATAAAATCTGCCTGCATGTAAAAATCCATGTAGGCTCTCAGGGTTTCCAACTCAGAGAGGTACCTAAACACTTTGAGTACATGTTCTCTGACAGAGGTCTCTTCCTGCATCTTGCACCGAATAAGCTCTATCATCACATTATAGCGCTGTGTGCGGTTTATGTCACTGAACATTTCCTTTAGATTCAGCATAATCTCTTGGCAATAGTTCATTTCCACATGTTGCTTCTGAAGCACATTGGACAATGACCCAAGGATATAACACCTTGCCAGATTATGGTCTTCATCATATTTCTCATTATATGATTTATCTTCCGCAGTCTTGGGGTCTGCAATCTTGTCCTTGGACAACACATACGAGATGCGCTCCGCAAAAAGGACAAGATCTAAATTTCGGATCCAATCAGAATAATTTGGTCTGGTCAACTGGTTGACCTCTAGGAGCCTACTAAGTGGGTTCACGGACTTCATTTTCTGAAATAAAGAATGCACTATATCAGAATACATAAATAATTATATATTCATTTTAAGAATTATTTGATTAAAGCATTTTAAATCAAATTCATCTTGCTATGTCAACTTGAAAGATTATTCCCTTACTTTCTTTCAAAGTAAGATATATACTTACCGCTATATCTCAGGCAAGATTTGGGATCTCCTCTCTATCCTTATCACATCCCAATAATATGAGAACCTGTGACTCGAATAAAGAGAAACGGGAACACATTCCGCCTTGCAAGTCCAACTTGCATTTCCCAATTCGGTCTTTAACACCCAGGCCCACCACCCCTAAGATGATGTTGACTCGTTGTTAATTGAACCAACCGTCAACAGGCTTAATACTCGCTATACACAATCCAATATCACCTCAATAATATGAGGACCTGATATTGGCGTCACTACGTATACGGCCTTACTCTTTCGAGAAGCAAAGAACCCGATCCAAATAAATCATATATAGGACTTGTCACTTCGGACAGGCGTCTCCTATATACAATATCTGGCAACGGAATCCTTTGCCTTGATGGGAGACCATGAATGTCACTTATGTGATCCTCCACCTCATATTCAAATTGTAATAATTAATTATCGTGAATCATATTCACTTAATTAATTCTTACAAGGGAAATACACATCTATTCATAATAGAATGTTTATTGGATATAATTAATTTAATCAAATTAAATTAATCATCAGTCTAATCATCAATCAACAAACTTGATTATTACTTGAATAGTAGGTATAATCTCAAAGTACGTATTATTTGAATTTTAATAATTAGAAAAATATACTTTGACTTCTCCGACATTATCGAGTACCTACCCGTTGTCATGGCCAATACCGACAAGAGTGGGATGGACCACATACGTTGCAACCCTCTACCCCAATGCTCTCCAACTAGTCACCATATCCACCTCAGGAAAGGATAATGCCAGATAGATCATCATGTACTTTGATATGCTCATCGGGTTTTCAACCGAAATTATACCATATAATATACATCAAAACAATTTTTATAATATTATAAGGAGATTTTTTAAACAAATCCCCAATCCTATTCAAGCAAGAGGGTTCATGTAAGAGTTGTCCTACAACTATTGTAGGATAAACTAAGGTTCTTCATGAAGAAATTTGTTGATTTTTTCATATCAACCAATCAATGATCAAGATCAACTATCTTATCATTATGGTTAGGCAAATGTCATTCAATGAACTAATTATATCTTTAAATATTTCAAAAATATTTATCACTAATTATTTCAGAAAATTAACTGTTAATTTTCATCATCATATTTGAATGACTTATCACAAGGTCCATGATCAAGATTGTCAAATTTCAGCAGTGACCCCCAATCACCAAATATAACTTATCTTGATCAATTTAAATCCAAATTACGGAAAATCAATTTTCTTAGATTGTTAATTTGATTTATGAAAGAACTCAAATGATGTTTCACGTATTTCGAGGTACATCAAAACAGTAATTAACTTATTAATCACGTTCAGTTCTGCTGTTCCCGCAACAGAGAATACATGTTTATTCAAAGGGCCATATCTTGAGCAAATGAAATCCAAATTACACAAACTCAGATCCTATGATTTTCTTATTTAACGAGGAACAAAATACAATTTCAAATTTGTGTTTAAACAATTTAAAAAATTCCGAAAAATTCCAATTAAACAGAGGTGCGAAAATTGAAATGCGATAAAACTTTCGTGACCCTTTCAAACCCAAGTCATCCTAGGTCTATGGATCGTATCCAAAACCTTTTTTGACCTAAGGCTCTGATACCACTTGAAGGATATTGAGAATTCTTAAACGCATCATGGAAGCTTGTTGGTCGCATCTCATGCGATCGGAGCGACTAGTAATACTAGTTCTAGATGCAGCGGAATTTAAAATTTTAAATCAAGTGATGAAACCACATGATCACAAGAACATTTCTTGGATCGTTTCATCAAACCACAAAGTATAAGACATGCCTCTTAAAGCGTGGTTGTAATCACGAGATCTTTAAAACAAGAGATCCTCCTGTCTCAAGTCCGATCCACGAAGATGGCACTTGCGGTCGTGATGATGAGATGCGTTCCACTCGCAATCCTCGATGAAGATCCAAGCTGTGAGTCCCCTGATTTCGTTCAACGAAATCCGTCATCTTCCTTTAGATCAAGCATCCCCAAAGAATATGGAGATCCTCAAGTTGTCGAAGGCGAAGGCGAGAGACTCTCTTTCTCAACACATAAAATGGACGTCCACCTTGAATAGAGAGAGAGAGAGTAGGCAAGAATGAGAGAGAGAGAGAGAGAGTAGTAACCTTGTACAACTCTTTATTATGTACCTTTAAAGGGATAGGGTTGCCCTCCTTATATATTAGTTTGGGATCCAATGGATCTCAATCCATGGCACACATAGATCCAACGGCTAGGTTGTCCATGCATTAATCAATGGTCATGAATGTTGTTGGTTCAAAACCAACAACATTTATTTATATTTAAATCAAACAAATGTTACGTTATCATCAACATAATTTAATTTTACATAAAATAATTATCAAGAGATAACAAAAAAAAGGAGGAGATAATTAAATCACCACCAAAAAATAGGGAGCGTCACCCATGGATGACGCCACCTATATTTTGTGATGATTTTATCTCCTTTTTATTTTATCTATTATCTCTTAATAAATTTGTAATAACCATTATCATAAAAATATCCACCAAATTAATTGCAAATTAATTTGTGAATATTTCAATCATACCGTTGATAAATATGTGAATCACATTCACAACCCAAACTAATGTGTAAATTACATTTCCAATTAATTAACTAATGTGAATCCAATACACATTAATAATTAACAAATGTTATTTACAAAATTTCTCTCTCTCTGATATATATAATAAATCACATTTATTATATTCAGATATTATAGATAGTACTATCCATATTATGTAATCTTTGATAATTAAATCTTATTTAATTATCTTGGATAATCATTCTCACAACATGAATCTTACTCATATTATATTTGATAATTAAATCCCATTTAATCATCAAGTCCTTCTTGCTTGGATACAAAAAATCATCATAGGAATTATTCCTGAACTCCTACAAGAATAATGTGCGTTCTCCGTAGATACTTGGAGATAAGGACATGGCGATAGTATTGTTCCACGTATAGTGACTTGAATATTGGGATCTCATCTCAAATCCAAATCGTACGAACCTCCCACAGATGCTTGATTAAATCAAGACCACAAATCTAATCTTCTCATTGCATCCGAATCTCATTTAGACCAATGTCCAACACTTGGACCAAGATCAGATTGCTTCTCTACTGAGAGTAGTCACGAAAATCCAAACCTGTTTTATCACTCCCTCGGAATGGAAGCATCATGGTTATATAATCGTTTATGATCACATCACCCTCAGGTATTCCCATTACCTGTACATCCTGCATACTGGAAGACCTATGATCAACCTGAAGATCAAGATCAATTTTACACTGTCTTCTTCAGGGTTTAATCACCAAGTTTCTTAGTCTTGGTCATTTGAGAATTGGTATCGATCATATGCTTTCCCAAAGCATATATCATACCTTCAAATTCATGTCATGCTTCCAAAGCAAGGTAACCATGCATGGAATTTGATCGGTCCCAATACCTCATGAGTGAGCTCATGTCTTCCGGTTCACAAGTGAACCTGTATGATCCCTTTGAGAGATCGTATTACTCATATGCCCTTACATACACACCAGCGCGCAGGTGTATAGACCTTGGTTAGGTCATCAACCCATTGGTCTGCCAAATGTACACACTCAGACATATAGTAACACATCTGTCTCCGGTCAGAGGATGCATGCCTATGCTGTGACAACATTCACCATAGGACTTAGGTTATCTCGATCTTGCTAAGTCAACCCTTTGACCTAACTAATGAGACACCTCCGAATCACTATTCCCATGCAAAGGACCTACATCAAGAGGTCGGTCAGATATTAGCCTATGTGAGAAAGGATTGCCATCTCCTATTCAGGTTGGAGATCATCTTTTAATAATCATTTGATGGTGCTTGATGAGTCCTCTATTATACTCTTTAGATATTCACCCAAACTCCAGCCTCTATTATTCATTCAATGAATCCACAGCTATATGATCATTAAGATGGCCATGGTACATAACCTAATTGTACAGAGGGACCTTATAGTGCATTCATTCATTAAATTTCAGAAAGGGTGTAAAACATCAATAACTTTTATTGATAAACATATATATTACAATAACACTTATTGTAAGAATGGTTCGCCCGGGGCTCACATGTCCAACAGAAATAAGACAATAAGACATCACCTTAGGGTTTGTATGTCTCTATAGTCTTGATCTTTCATCGAGTGTACTTTGGAAGTGACATGTCGATGGTGATCATAATTGTCAAATAATCCTTATAAAATCAAAGAAGATGTTTTGGCATACATATGTGATCTAGACATTTAATCATGAATGACATGGTTCTCTACATTATGCAGAATGGTAGCTCGAAAGAGATGATGTATTCAAAATGGTTGAATACCTACCTGAACCAATGTTTTAAGAGTCTAGATGGATGTAGACATGATGAGTGTCATCATTCTACTGTCTATGCTCTAGTCATTCATGAAGCTTCATAATATTCATATTGTATGAATTTAATAAAGTATGTATAAATGTTGAAATGCTCTTACATTGAGTTTTTTGAATTTAACATAAGAGATCCTTAGTCTTAAGCAATGGTTGTTTATAGATAAAGGGAGCACAGTGGAAGCATGGGTCAGACCCAAGATGAGAAGGATAGTCAAAGAGTTGACCGTACTTCTATGACTTCATATGACATCCTAAGAGTTGGATGAATGCCAATACTGCAATAAGTTGGTGTGTTGATAGTATGATTATCAAGTCTGTCTTGAATCCTTAGAGAAGGACTCGGATAGATCATCAGAGTAGTCTACATAAATCATTGATATTGACTTGCTTATTGAATAAGATAAAGTCTTATAATTGTATCTCAATCTTCTAACAACACTTGTAATGGGTTGCATATGTTTTAGAAGATTGAAAAATTTGATCTTAAGCTTTATAGTTATCCACATGGATATTAATGCAATTGTTGCAACTATATCTGTTGGATTGATAGACTTCTAAATTTCAGTGGGAGACCCTTAGTCTTAGAGAACGTCTCTATGACCTAGATATTAGAATACACTCATTGTTTGTTTCTAAATGTTGGAAATAAACATGAATTCTGGAATAAACCTATCATAAAGAGTTATGATGGATATATTTCAGATAGTAATCCGGCATCTAGTGGACTCTACCAAATTAGAAAATTAATGAATAGTTCATTAAGATTTCTAATATTGAAATTAAACCTTTAAAAGATCAATTTGAGGATGAAGATCATTTAACAATGATCTAGCATCAAACCTTGGACATTTATCTGTTGATTTGATCAATAGAATGGTAAGAGATGAAACTTTAGAATGTCTAAAATTTCAAAACATACATACTTATGAATATTGTATTCAAAGTAAAATGTCCAATACACCCTTCTTAGAGAATGGTGTAAGATGTCAAGGTATTCAAGATCTCATACATATTGATGTATGCAGATTATATATATCATAGTAAACATTATGGATATGTGATATCTATTGGTGATTATGTATGATATGAGATTTCTCCTCTTCACCGAAGAAACCTTTGAAGTGTTCGAAGATTTCACATTTTTGGTTTAGAACCAAAGTTTGAAGAAAGATGAATTTAATTTGATCGAACCTAGGTAGCTTGTACCTGTTAGATAAAATTCAAAGAATACCTTGTGGAGAAATGAATATCATTTCTATTTCACTCCTCCTGATAAACCTAAACTCAATAGAGTTGTAGGGAGATACAATTGGATTATGTGTGATATGGCTTGATAAATGATGAATTTTAGCAAAATTATCCCTTAGTTTCCAGGTATATATGTGTATTAGAGACTACAATATATATCCTTAATAAGGTTCCATGCATGTAAGCTGGAATCTAGCACTTGAGAGTGCTGCTTCATTAGGAAAATAAAGGATGGTATTGGATACCTACTTTATGACCTTGACATTCTTAAAAGATCTCATCTTTGAGAATGTGATTCTTAGAGGTTGAGATTCTTGAGAATCAAGATGAAAATGAAGTAAAGGAACTCATTGAATCTTGAGATGATAATGAGGCTCCTGAAATCGGAAACTAAAAGGATAGTTAAAGACGAAACATTAATACCTCTTCAAATGAGTTTGAGAATGTACTCCATGTGTCAATTAAGTCTGACAATGATCGGACTTCATGTGATGAAGCTCCTGAGGATCATGACATGGAAAGATGGATATTAGCAAAAAAGTCTAAAGTAGACTTCATATACAAGTGTTGTATATGGACCCTCGATGATCCACCTATATGGGTAAGACCCATAAAGGTATAAATGGATCTTCACGAGAAAGGGAGCCTGATGATAAGTTAGAGACCTTCAAAGCATGGCTTCTAGCCATGAGCTACATGTTGAAGAGAAGACATTGATTGCAATGAGACTTGATCTTCAATGACCATGCTTGAACTCATCAGAATATTGCTAACTATAGCTACATAACTTGACTATGGCATCTTTAAGATGTAAGTAAGGATTGTATTCCTCTATGAATACTTCTCTGAGGATATTCACATGAAGTAGCCCCAGGGCTTCATGGTTGAGGAAATCAAGATGTGCAAGCTAAAGAAATCCATCTATGGACTCAAATAAGCTTCGTGTAGCTGGAACATAAGATTCAATGAAATTATAAATGTTATGATTTCAGATTGAATCTTGATGAACCATGTGAAGCTCAGTGTGAGTACCATTGTGTTCATCGTGCTAAATGTAGATAATATCCTAATCATTTTAAAATGATATAAGTATGATAATAAGTGTTTTATGATCTGGCTATTCCATACCTTGAGATATGATCTCAAAAGATGCCGCTTGGATCTTAGTTTTGAAGGTGTTCAGAAGCAAAGAGAAGAAGCAATTGGGACCATCACATTTGTAAGTACACCTTGGACAAGTTCCATTCTTGGAAAATCCCAAGGAAGGCTTCCTTCCATTAAGATATGGTACTGACCTATCTAAAGGAACAACACCTCAAAGAGTTGAGGAAGTGAATGCTAGAACTTCTTGCACTTGTCCATCAGTTACAAGAAGCTGAGTGTATGCTAGATGTGTACAAAAGTTAGATATCTGCCATGCAGTGAGAGTAGTAAAGTGTTGCTAATCCTACTATGGAGATAAAAACACTTTATTGTAGTAATAACAAAATCTTCAAATATGACAAGACTTTCGAGATAAGGATATCTAAGTCTTATCTTCAAGAAATTAAGACTATATAGATAGTGATCTATAAGGGTCTTAACTGTAGATGCCTTAGGAGATAGAGATCTCCAAGAATAAGGGTGTTCTGATAAGGATTATGGAAATACTGGTTATGATAATTATTAAGCTGTAGTGTCAAGGACACTATAACTAACAAGATTGAGTATTGGTTGCATAAGATGAAACATTTGCATTAGATGCGAGCACTGTTACTAGGGATATGCAAGTACCGTAAAAGGACTTGACGTAGTCTCGTAGGAACAGAGTGATTGATCAGCTTACCTAGCTATTTTCTAAATAGCCTATGATTGTCACATGAGTGTGGGTTTAAATGATTAGCCTATTAATGGCTCTTTAGGCTAGTGGGAGATTGTTGGAGCCTACGGCGAGCCATTATGGAATAAATGTTATTGTGAATATCATTCTCTGATATGAAATGAAGAATAACTAATTTGCATAATAGGTCCCTTAGTACAATTGGGTTATGTACCATGGCCATCTTAATAATCATACAGCTGGTGATTCAATAATTGAATCATAGAGGCTGGTGCATGGATGAATATCTAAAGGGTTAGATTGAGGACTCATCAAGCACCGTCAAATGATTGTTAAGAGATAATCTCCAGCCTTAGTAGGAGATGGCAATCCTTTCTCACATAGGCTAATATGTGCCCGACCTCCTGATGCAGGTCCTCTACATAGGAATAGAGATTCGGAGGTGTCAAATTAGTTATGTCAAAGAGTTGACTTAACGAGATCGAGATAACCAAAGTCCTATGTCATATGCTGTCACGATATAGGCACGCATCCTCTGACCGGAGACAGATGTGTTACTATATGTCTGAGTATGTACATTTGGCAGACCAATAGGTTGATGTCCTAACCAAAGTCTATAAACCAACACGCTGGTGTGCACATAAGGGCATATGAGTAATACGATCTCTTAAAGGGATCATACATGTTCACTACTGAATTGGAAGACATGAGCTCACTCATGAGATATTGGGAAGAAACTAATTCCGTGCACGGTCATCTCGCTTTGGAAGCTTGACTCAATTTGTAGGTTTGATATATACTTTTGGAAAGTATATGATCAAGACCTAGGTATGATATATGCATTTGGAAAGTATATGATCTATACCAACTCTCAAATATCAAATGAGAAACTTACTGATAAAACCCTAAAGTAGACAGTATAAAGTTGATCTAATACTTCATGTTCATTCCAAGTCTTCCTGTATGCAGAATGTACATGTATAAGGAGGTGATGTGATCATAAATGATTGAATAACCATGACGCTTCCATTCCTAGGGAGTGATGAAACGGGTCTGGATTTTTGTGACTCCTCTCAGAAGAGAAGTAATCAGATCTTGGTCTAAATGTTGGTCATTGATCTGAATGTGATTTAGATGCAATGAGAAGATTAGATTTGCGGTCTTGATTTAATCAAGAATCTATGGGAGGTTCGTAAGATCTGGATTTGAGATGATATCTCAATATCCAAGTCACTATACGTGGAACAATACAATTGCCCTATCCTTAACTCCAAGTATCCGCGGAGAAAGCGCATTATCCTTGAAAGAGTTCATGGATAATTTGATTGTTGATATATGTATCCAAGCATTGATAAAATTGATAATTAAATGTGATTTAATTATCATGGATAATATGAATTTGATTCATATTATAAGAAGAGTTATCTGAGATAATTAAATGTAATTTAATTATCAAATATATGAATAATGTGAATGTGATTCATATTATTTTGGCACATGAGAATAGAGATCCAACATAATTAAATATGATTTAATTATCATGGATATGGATAATATGGATAGCACTATCCATATTAATCATATATATTATAAATGTGATTTATAATATATAAGAGAGAGCTATTTGTGATTTATATTTGTTGATTAATTATTGATGTGAATTGGATTCACATTGGATTATTAATTAAAATATAATTTACATTTTGTTTTGGGATGTGAATGTGATTCACATTTTTCCAATGGTATGATTACAATATTTCACAAGATAATTATGAATTATTTTTTGGAATAATTTACAACAATTGTTTTTGTAAATCATGGAGATATCATGAGATAATGTATCCAATGAGATAATGAGATTTCATGAGATGTTGGTAGCCATCCTCCTTTTTTAGGGGATATGGTTTATCTCCTCATTATCTCCAAGGATAATTAATTGATTTGAATTTAAATATATTGATTTATCAATATATATTAAATTAAATTAAATTAATTGTTGTTGTGTTTTACAACAAGATCATAGCAATTGAAAGAAACACAAATCAATCTCAACCATTGATTGTGTGTTATCCATGGATTGGGATCCATGGACTCCCAAAACCCTATATAAGAAGAGGCATCCATTGCTCTTCGGGGGACATGATTAATGAATTCTCTCTCTCTCTCTCTCACTTTCTATACACACACCCACTCTCTCTATCTCTCTCATGTGGTCGTCCACCATGGTTGCCCTAGAGAGATCCTCGATCACCGCAGCATCGTCGTTATGCTGCTCGATCGTTTGCTGGTGGATCTCCATCTACTTCAGCGTGCCTTGCTCGTGAAGAAGATGTTGTATCTTGTATATCATGATCAGGAGATACGTGACTTGGATCATCAACATGGATTGTGAGAAGCACGCATCTCATTCACACGCTCGGAAACGTCTCCTACGTTGGATCAGACTTGAGACAGGAGGTCTCTTTGTTTAGAGACTCGATCGCAACCACGCTTCAAGAGGTAATCCTATTACTTGTTTGTGGTTTAGACAAAATGATCCAAGAAGTGTTCTTGGATCATGTGCTTTCGTCACATAGAAAATTTTAATTTCCGCTGCCTGAAGCGATAAGTGTGACTAGTCCCTCCCGATCGCATTCGATGCGATCATCACACTTCCATGATGCGCTTGAGGATTTTACCCGTATCCTTCATTAGAAAGGTAGATATTTTCAAGGTACGACTCGTGGCAAAGGTCTACACACATAGAGAAGGCATCAACTATTATGAGACATTCTCTCCTTTGACCATGCCTAAGTCCATCAGAACACTGCTAGCTATAGTTGTACATCATGACCATGACTTCTGATAGATGGATGTCAAGACTGCGTTTCTTAA
This sequence comes from Ottelia alismoides, assembly GCA_037367405.1. NCBI lineage: Eukaryota > Viridiplantae > Streptophyta > Magnoliopsida > Alismatales > Hydrocharitaceae > Ottelia > Ottelia alismoides. Next base: position 862,608 of record JAZKJV010003337.1, on the reverse strand, counting down.
TGGATACTTTAAAGAGGATATCTACATTGAGCAACCATATGGCATCATGATTGAAGAGGATAAAGCATGCATGCTGAAAAAGTCCATATATAGTCTCCAACAATCTTCTCAAAGCTGGAACATTAGATTCGATAAAACTCTAAAGAGTTATGATTTTTCTCATAATATTGATAAGACAGGTATACACAAAAAGCTTAGCGGGAACTCCATTCACCGTGCTTTACGGAGATGACATCCATATCTATGGAAACGATAAATGAATGATGACTAGTTTAAAGATCTAGTTATCTCATAAGTTTGAGATGAAAGATCTTGGAGAAGCATCTTACATCTAAGGTCTTAAATTGTTTAGAAATCAAGAAAAGTGGGTTTTGTGACTATCAAAAAAAAGGAAAGAAAAGCCATGGATGAATGCATGAAACATGAGCTATATGAAGCCTATGGTATGCCATGATGTGTATTATACTAGATATCTTCCATGTAATGGGAATGGTAAGCCATTAACGATCAAGCTTATGAGAACAACATTGGAATGTAGTAAAGAACATTTTCAAGTACCTAAGAAAGATACAAGATTACATCTTAGTCTATGAAGATAGTAATTTCAAATGCTTAGGATACACATATTTAAACTTGCAAATTGACATTGATGATCAAAAGTCAACTTTCGGATTTATATTCCTTTTGAACGATGGTGTTGTGAGCTGGAGAAGTAAGAAGCAGGACATTATGACCGATTTAAAAATAGAAACTGGGTACATTGTCGCATCATGTGCTACAAAGGAGGCAGCGTTGTTGTGCAAGTTTATCTTAGATCTAAGCGTAGTTTCCTCAGGTACTCTCACCCATTACTCTACATTAACATGTGATCCATTGCATAGAAAGAGGAACCAAAGTGGTATAAAAGATAAAGCATGTAGACAGGAAATACCAAATCATCCAGAAGAAGCAGAAAGGCGATGAACATCATAATCACCAAGGTTGCCTCTACAAACAAAATTGATGTTCCCCTAATCAAACCTTGATGTTCCCCTAATCAAACCTTTATTCCAAATTATATTTTACCACTATGTAACGAGTATGGTTTAAAGAATGTACCGGATTGTTTATGAGGGTTAGTGGGAGATTGTTATATATATAAGACTACGACAAAATATTCCTATAATAATTATTATAGTAAATTATTTATCAATAAAAAAATATTGGTTTATTCACACCTTTTATGAGATTATAATATGTATGCACTTGTTGGGTCCCTCTATACAAACAAGTACTGGATATGTGAGCCCGCGATGAGTCATTATGTGATAATTGTTATTGACAATCATCCCTTAACCTGAAATAAAAAATAATTAATTTGCATAATAGGTCCTTTAGTAAAAGTAGGTTATGTACCATGTCCATCTTGATATCATGCAACTATTGATCCAAAGGTTGGATGATAAAGGTTGGTGTATGGTTAAATAATCTAAAGAGTTACATTGAGGACTCAACTACACTATCAAGTTATTATCAAGAAGGGATCTCTAGCATGAAAAGGAGATGGAAATCCTTACTTAAAAGGCAGACATATGACCAATATATTGATGTGTGTCCTCTATAGAGGAATAGAGATTCGTGGGTGTCGCGAGTTAAGTCAAAGAGTTGACTTATCAAGATTGAGATAACCAAGATTGATATCGTAAGCTATCACATATAGGCACACATACTCTGATCGGAGACAGATTTATTACTATATATCTATGTATATATATTAGTAAGACCATTAGGTTGATGATGTACTCAAGGTATATACACCGTTGAGTCAGTGTGCATATGAAGGTATATGAGTATTATGATCTCTCAAAGGGAATGTACATGTTCAATAATGAACAGGAAGACATGAGCTTACTCGTAAGATATTGGAACAAATCAAATTCAACATTGGCCATCTTGTTTTAGAAGCAAGATAGGATTTGAATGCAAAGTATATGTATTTTTTTTCTGAATCATATTATCGATACCAACTCCCGATGATCAAAACAGAAACTTAACCATAAAACCCTAAAGGAGACATTTCAAATAAAATTAGAACTTTGGATTTATTCAAGGTCTTCCAGTGTGCAGGATTTACGGGGATTTGGAATACTCGAGGGTAATGTGATATTAATAGATTGTATACCTATGGAACTTCCATTCTGAGGGAGTGGTGAAACATATTTAGAGTTTATTAACTCCACTTGGTATAATAGCTATCCAATCTTAGTCCAAATGTTGGTCAGTGATATGAGTATGATTCAAATGCAATAAGAAGATTTAATTTTATCTTTGACTTGATCATACATCTTTAAGAGGTCTCCTAGATCTAGATGTGAGATTATATCTTACTATCTAGGTCACTATAAGGAATATATGATTGTCATGTCCTTATCTCAAAGTATCTGGTGAGAGTAGATATTATTCTTGAAAGCGTTCAAGAACAGTTCCATTAGAGACAATATCACAGTATTGGAAAATAAAGAGAAATATTGATAACTAAATTGGATTTAATTTCATATGTGATTTGAATATGATTCAAATTATTTAGAAATATGCAGAGAGACATCTTAGATGATTAAATAAGATTTAATTATCAAATATGACATTAATGTGGAAAATACTATCCAAAATAATTAATAATAATGTGGATATGATCCACAATATTATAGATTGAATTAAGTGTGAATAAGACTCACAATTTAAATTTTAATGTAAATTGGGTTCACATTGAGTGGTTGGATTCACATGGATTAATGTGATTCATAAATATAAATAGTATATTTGCAATTACTACAAATACTATGTAAATTATTTGGTGATTGGAGAGAGAAGCTCTCTCTTCCAATCAATGCTGGACGTAACCAACATGTATGGAAAGGAGGTTTTCTCCTTTCCACAAGTTTGGAAGGAGGATCTCTTCTTTCCTCTTTATTCATGATAAAAGATTTATTTTGAGATTTAATTTTAAAGCATGAATTAATAATTAATTTATTAATTTAGATCCTATTTTACTTGGAGCACACGTATAATCTTTTAATCTCAATCATTGATTATTATTAAGAGTGCATATCGACCATCCATTATTCTATAAAAGAGGGGCTAACCCTGGCTCTTTTTAATCATTTTTACGGAATGAAATTGTTGAAACAACTCTCTCTCTCACCACACATCTACCCTCTCTCCCTCTTAAACCTTATGGCCATCCAAATGAGGTTCATGGAGACTGTGATTGTCATGGTGTTGTGATCCTGCTGTCGAAATGATTTCTCATGGATCTTCATTTTCTTTGATGCGTTATTCTCTTGAAGAAGACATTTGTTTATATGAGACAAAATCAGGAGATTCTTTACTCGTATTGTCGCCATGGATTGTGGGAAGCATGTATTTCATCCACATGCCCACAAGTGCTCTCTCGTCAGATCGAACTTGAGACAAGATGCCTCTTCCTATAAAGGATTTGAGATCGCAGTCACACTTCAAGATGTAGAATTTATATTCATGTGATCGTGACGAGATGGCATGGGAGTTCTTCCCACTACATGTGGTTTCATCGTTTTTTTTCATAGCACCATCGAGTAGTATGTCTATTTGACTTAGATTGGAGACGAATCCATATCCAAGCTTCCGTGATATACAAATCATAATCGTATCCCTTCAAGAGGTATCAAAGCCTTGGTTAAAGATCTTGGATGTGATGCAAACCCTACGGATGTAAGGATATGGATATTGGATTATAAGAATTTTTGTCACGCTTAAGTGATTCTGAATTGATTATGTGCATATATGATATGACTACTATTTTGGCTTGATATGAATGAATTTTGAATAGTAAATCAAGTTTAGAATGTCTGAACATGACCTCAAAACTTGTGCCTAGATTTGGTGACGATTAGGCATTGATTCAAGTATGAAAAATTCTCATAGTGTGTTGTTTTTTTATGAACTTTGAATTTGTAACCTAACATTTTTAGTTACTATTTCCTATCAGAATGCTTATTAAAATACATTTTAATTATTTCAAGAATCAAACGAGCAAACCAATCAAATTTATTTTACGTGATTTCGACTATGTTTGCCCTATATTTGTGATATTTAGTGGAGATGGGCCAATGTATGAGTAGATCATATTGATGATGTTTTTCAATGTTTTTTTATATTAGAAATAAGGTATGAAAATTATGAATCTACCATGATTAAATGATGATTCATATATAAGGAATATTTAATAACTATCAACTGTTATTGAAGGATTGCTTCAAGACAAACTCTAACTAGAAACTACAATAGTTGTACTTCGACAATTTCCTTGCAAAATAACTTGTTTGCTTAATATGATTAGAAGTTTAGGGAAATTAAAATGGTTTTAAAATTCATAAAATTTTGAGCAATTAATATATAGTATCATGTATGGTCAAAAGATTGATAAAACCTCTTAGTATAATTTGGCACCAATTGTGATGTCTCAAATTGGAATTGTGATGATATCTAGACCTGGATATGCTAATTGTTTAACCAACTGGTACTATGCACTACATTCGCAGTATAAGCGCTCCTTGTTAGCATAATCTGTATGATCTGACTAAATTTGTTTTAAAGAAAGGTGCATGAGATGTTTTTGCGTACTTATAAACAGCTAAATTGAAATTAAATATATTAAGTTAGGGGGTATAATATATAGTATTATCAAGAAAATAAATTATTTGTTAGTTGCATTGGATTGATAATTAATTTAATGTTATGAAATTAATTTAATCCAAATCGAAATACATACTCTATAATTTATAAGACTAGATTTCCCTTGGAAAGATTCATCGTGACAGTATAATTCAAACGATCAATCAAAATTTTAATGGGATATGGAGGATCTTTATATGACATCCATGGTCTCCATAGATTATATAGTGGAGATGTCTATGCGAAGTTATAGCTCCAATTAACTAGCGCACATAGATCAAGCTCTACTTCTCAAAAGAGACATGCCATATACGTAGTGACCCCCGATGTTGTTCCACATATAATTAAGGCAACATTGGTTTGCACATAGCGATTTATATTCCTGTTGACAATTAATTCAATTAATAGTGGGTCAACATCACCTTAAAGGTGGTGGGATTGGGTGTCAAAGAGGGAATTGGGAAATGCATGTTGCACTTACAAGGAGGAACGAGTTCCCACTTCCTTCATTCAAGTTACATTTGTTGGACATGCGAGCCCAAGGCGAGCCATTATGCAATAAATGTTATTGCAATTCACTCCTTAATATGAAATGAATAATAACTAATTTGCATAATAGGTCCCTTAGTACAATTAGAGTTATGTACCATGGCTATCTTAATGATCATACAATTGTCGATTCAATTATTGAATCATAGAGATTGGTGCTTGGGTAAATATCTAAAGAGTTTGATTGAGGACTTTTCAAGCACCATCAAATAATTGTTAAGATGTGATCTCTAGCCTGAGTAGGAGATGGCAATCCTTATCTCTAAAAGCTGATATCTGATCGACCTCTTGATGCAGGTTCTCTACATAGGAATAGAGATTCGAAGGTGTCAGATTAGTTAGGTCAAAAAGTTGACTTAACGAGATCAAGATAACTAAAGACCTATGTCGTATGCTGTCACGGTATAGGCACGCATCCTCTGACCAGAGACAGATGTATTACTATATGTCTGAGTGTGTACATTTGGCAGACCAATAGTTTGATGACCTAATCAAGGTCTATACACCGGCGCACTATTGTGCATATAAGGGCATATGAGTAATATGATCTCTCAAAGAGATCATACATGTTCATTTACAGAACCGAAAGAGATGAGCTCACTCATGAGATATTGGGAAGAATCGAATTCTGTGCATGGTCGTCTTGCTTTGGAAACTTGACTAAATTTGTAGGTTTGATATTTAATTTTGGAAAGTATATGATCAACACCTGGGTATGATATATGTTTTTGGAAATTATATGATCAATACTGATTTCAAATGATCAAATGAGAAACTTAATGATAAAACCCTGAAGGAGACAATCTAAAAGAGATATAAAACTTCGGGTTTAATCTAGGTCTTCCAGTATGCAGGATGTACATGTACTAGGATTACCTGAGGGGTGATGTGATCATAAACGATTGGATAAGAATTACGCTTCCATTCCTAGGGAGTTATGAAAGAAGTCTGGATTTTAGTGAATCCTCTTAGTAGAGAAGTGATCTGATCTCAGTCTAATTATTGGACATTGATCTAAATGTGATTCATATACAATGAAAGATTAGATTTGCGGTATTGATTTAATCAAGCATCTATGAGAGGTCCGCGAGATCTGGATTTGAGATGTGATCTCAATATCCAAGTCACGATACGTGGAACAACAGAATCACCATGTCCTTATCTCCAAGTATCTGCAGAGATGCGCATTATCCTTGAAAGAGTTCATGTATAATTTCATTGTTGATATATGTATCCAAGCATCGAGAAAATTGATAATGTGATTTAATTATCACGAATAATATGAATTTGATTCATAATATAAGAAGAGTTATCTGAGATAGTTAAATGTAATTTAATTTCCAAAGATATGAATAATGTGAATGTGATTCATATTATTTTGACACATGAGAATAGAGATCAATATGATTAAATATGATTTAATTATCATGGGTATGAATATTATGGATAGCACTATACATATTACTCATATATATTGTAAATGTGATTTGTAATATATTAGAGAGATCATATTGTGATTTATAATTGTTAATTAATTATTGTTGTGAATTGGATTCACATTGGATGATTAATTAAAATATAATTTACATTTTGTTTTGGGATGTGAATGTGATTCACATTTTTCCAATGGCATGATTACAATATTTCACAAGATAATTATGAATTATTTTTTTGAAATAATTTACAATAATTGTTGTTGTAAACCATGGAGATATCATGAGATAAAGTATCTCATGAGATAATGAGATCTCATGAGATGTTGGTAGCCATCCCCCTTTTTAAGGGGATATGATTTATCTCCTCATTATCTTCATGGATAATTAATTGATTTGATTTGAATATAAATATATTGATTTAACAATATATATTAAATTAAATTAATTGTTGTTGTGTTTTTACAATCATAGCCATGGAAAGAAACACAAATCAATCTCAACCATTGATTGTGTGTTGTCCATGGATTGGGATCCATGGACTCCCAAAATCATATATAAGAAGAGGCATCCATTGCTCTTCAGGGGACATGATTATTGAATGGTCTCTCTCTCTTTCTCTACACATGCCCACTCTCTCCATCTCTCTCATGTGGCCGTCCACCATGGATTCCCTAGAGAGATCCTCCATCGCTGCAGCGTCGTCGTTATGCTGCCCGATCGTTTGTTGGTGGATCTCCGTATACTTCGGCGTGCCTTGCTCGTGAAGAAGATGTTGTATCTTGTTTGTAGAGATAAGAAGATCCATGGCTAGGATCATCAACATGGATTGCGAGAAGCACGCATCTCATCCACGTGCTCGAAAGCGTCTCCTCCATTGGATTGGACTTGAGACAGGAGGTCTCTTTGTTTAGAGACTCGATCACAACCACACTTCAATAGGTGGTTCTATTACTTGTTTGTGGTTTAGATGAAATGATCCGAGAAGTGTTCTTGGATCATGTGCTTTCATCACATAGAAAATTTTAATTTCCGCTGCCTGAAGCGACTAGTGCGACTAGTCGCTCCCGATCGCATTCGATACGATCATCATGCTTCCGTTATGCGCTTGAGGATTTTACCCATATCATTCAATGGAAAGGAAGATATTTTAAAGGTACGACTCGTGGCCAAGGTCTACACACATAGAGAAGGCATCGAACGAGACATTCTCTCCTTTGACCATGCTTAAGTCCATCAGAACACTGCTAGCTATAGTTGTACATCATAACCATGACTTCTGATAGATGGACGTCAAGACTGTGTTTCTTAATGGATACTTCAAAGAGGATATCTACATGGAGCAACCCTATGGCTTCATGATTGAGGAGGATAAAGCATGCATGCTGAAAAAGTCCATATATAGTCTCAAACAATCTTCTCAAAGCTGGAACATTAGATTCGATAAAACTCTAAAGAGTTATGATTTTTCTCATAATATTGATAAGCCAGGTATACACAAGAAGCTTAGTGGGAACTCCATTCGTTGTGCTTTATGGAGATGACATCCTTATCTGTGGAAACGATAAATAAATGATGACTAGTTTAAAGATCTGGTTATCTCATACGTTTGAGGTATAAGATCTTGGAGAAGCATCTTACATCTAAGGTATGAAATTATTTATAAATCAAGAAAAGTGGGTTTTGTGACTATAAAAAAATCGTACATTAGGAGGATCTTTGAAATATTTCATACGGAACATTACAAGAAAGTCCACCTTCCCTTAAGGCATTGTATACACCTGCCTAAAGAGATGGCTTCTCAAATTGTTAAGGAAAGAAAAGCCATGGATGGATGCACGAAACATGAGCTATATGAAGCCTATTGTATGCCATGATGTATATTATACTAGATATCTTCCATGATGGGAATGGTAAGCCATTAACGATCAAGCTTCTGAGAACAACATTGGATGTAGTAAAGAATATTTTCAAGTTTCTAAGATAGATACAAGATTACATCTTAGTCTATGAAGATAGTAATTTCAAATGCTTAGGATACACATATTTAAACTTGCAATCTGACATTGATGATCAAAAGTCAACTTTGGGATTTATATTCCTTTTGAGTGATGGTGTTGTGAGCAGAGAAGTAAGAAGCAGGACATTATGACCGATTTAAAAATTGAAATTGGGTACATTGTCGCATCAGATGCTACAAAGGAGGCAGTGTTGTTGTGCAAATTTATCTTACATCTAAGCGTAGTTTCCTCAGATACTCCCACCCATTACTCTGCATTAACATGCGATCCATTGCATAGACATAGGAAACAAAGTGGTATAAAAGAGAAAGCATGTAGAGAGGAAATACCAAATCACCTAGAAGAAATAGAAAGGCGATGAACATCATAATCACCAAGGTTGCCTCTACAAACAAAATTGATGTTCCCCTAACCAAACCTTTATTACAAACTATTTTTTTACCACTATGTAACGAGTATGGGATTAAAGAATGTACCAGATCGGTTTTGAGGGTTAGTGGGAGATTCTTAGACATGTACGACTACGACAAAATATTCCTATAATAATCATTATAGTAAATTATTTATCGATAAAAATTATTGGTTTATTCACTCCTTTTATGAGATTATAATATGTATGCACTTGTTGGGTCCCTCTATACAAACAAGTATTGGATATGTGAGCCTGCGATGAGTCATTATGCGATAACTGTTATTGATGATCATCCCTTACCTGAAATGAAAAATAATTAATTTGCATAATAGGTCCTTTAATAAAATTAGGTTATATACCATGTCCATCTTGATATCATGCAACTATTGATCCAAAGGTTGGATCATAAAGGTTGGAGCATGGTTAAATAATCTAAAGAGCTACATTGAGGACTCAACTACACTATCAAGTTATTATCAAGAATGGATCTCTAGCGTGAAAAGGAAATGGAAATCCTTACTAAAAGGCAGGCATATGACCAATATATTGATGTGTGTCCTCTATAGAGGAATAGAGATTCGTGGGTGTTGAGAGTTAAGTCAAAGAGTTGACTTATAAAGATTGAGATAACCAAGATTTATATCATGAGTTGTCACATATCGGTGCACATATTCTGATCAGAGACAGATGTATTACTATCTATCTACGTATGTATATTAGGAAGACCATTAGGTTGATGACGTACTCAAGGTATATACACCGTTGAGTCAGTGTGCATATGAAGGTATATGAGTAATATGATCTCTCAAAGGGATTGTACTTGTTCACTAATGAACAGGAAGACATGAGCTTACTCGTAAGATATTGGAATAAATCAAATTCAACATTGGTCATCTTGTTTTAGAAGAAATATAGGATTTGAATGCAAAGTATATGTCTTTTCTAAAGCAAATTATCGATACCAACTCCCAATGATCAAAAGAGAAACTTAACTATAAAACCCTGAAGGAGACAGTTCAAATAAAATTAGAACTTTAAATTTATTCAAGGTAATCCAGTATGCAGGATTTACGAGGATTTGGAATACTCAAGGGTAATGTGATATTAATAGATTGTATACCTACGGAACTTCCATTATGAGGGAGTGGTGAAACATGTTTGGAGTTTATTGACTCCACTCAGTAAACTAGCTATCCAATCTTAGTCCAAATGTTGGTCAGTGATATGAGTATGATTCAAATGCAATAAGAAGATTTAATATTATCTTTGACTTGATCATACATCTTTAAGAGGTCTCCTAGATCTAGATGTGAGATTATATCTCACTATCTAGGTCACTATAAGGAATATACGATTGTCATGTCCTTGTCTCAAAGTATCTAGTGAGAGTAGATATACTTCTTGAAAGAGTTCAAGAATCGTTCCATCAGAGACAATATCATAGTATTGGAAAACAAAGAGAAATATTGATAACTAAATTGTATTTAATTTCATAGGTGATTTGAATATGATTCAAATTATTTAGAAATGTGCAGAGAGACATCTTAGATGAATAAATAAGATTTAATTATCAAATATGACATTAATGTGAAAATAGAATCCAAAATATTTAATAATAATGTGGATATAATCCACAATATCATAGATTGAATTAATTGTGAATAGGACTCACAATTTAAAATTTAATGTAATTCATAAATATCAATAGTCTATTTGCAATTACTACAAATACAGTGAAAATTATTTGGTGATTGGAGAGAAAAGCTCTCTCTTCCAATCCATGTTGGACGTAAACAATATGTATGGAAAGGAGGTTTTATCTTTCCACAAGTTTGGAAGGAGGATCTCTTCTTTCCTCTTTATTCATGATAAAAGATTTTTTTTGAGATTAAATTTTAGAGCATGAATTAATAATTGATTTATTAATTTGAATCCCATTTTACATGGAGCACATGTATAATCTTTTAATCTCAATCATTGATTATTATTAAGAGTGCGTCTCGACCATCCATTATTCTATAAAAGAGGGGCTAACTCTGGCTCTTTTTAATCATTTTTAAGGAATGAAATTGTTGAAATAACTCTCTCACACCACACATCTACCCTCTCTCCCCCTTAACCCTTATGGCCATCCAAATGAGGTTCATGGAAAGTGTGATTCTCTTGGTGTTGTGATCCTTTTGTCGAAATGATTGCTCATGGATCTTCATTTTCTTTGATGTGTTATGCTCTTGAGGAAGACATCAGTTTATGTGAGACAAAATTAGGAGATTCTTTACTCGTATTGTCGTCATGGATTATGGGAAGCACGTGTTTCATCTACAAGCCCACAAGTGCTCTCTCGTGAGATCGAACTTGAGAAAAGATGCCTCTTCCTTTAAAGGATTAGAGATCGCAATCACACTTCAAGATGTAAAATTTATATTCATGTGATCGTGACGAGATGGCATGGAAGTTCTTCCCATTACAAGTGGTTTCATCAATTTTTTTCGTGGCACCATCGAGTTGTATGTCTATTTGACTTAGATTGATGACGATTCCATATCTAAGCTTCCGTGATGTACAAATAGGGGTGTAAACGGTCCGAACCTGAGCGAACCTATATTTTTTATGTTCGGTTCATTTATTTATCGAGCCTAAACTTGTGTTCAGGTTTGGTTCGTTTATTTTCGAATCGAATCCGAATAGAACCTCTTTTTAAACGAATCGAACCTAAGCGAATATAGAACTTAAGAATTCTCTAGTACGAGGGGATGAAGAGAAGAGAAATATAAATATATGTGTGTCTGCAATTGCAATAAATATTCATTTAGTTTTTCTTTATCTAACTCATCTCCATCTTTTAAAAAAATAGACGATTCGTCTTTTTTAAAATATATTTATAATATATTTTTATATATGTTTAGATGGAGATAAGGAATAAGAATAATGTGGAGATATCCAACAAGTAATGTTTATACTTGTTCTGTTGATTTGAAGATAAAGAAGAGAAAAGTACTATATACATAGATGATGGATGTTGTAACAATGATGTGATTGTTTATTTTTGGATAATTTTTATTGAGATAAAACATATTTATCACGTAAATATTCAGTTTCTCTAGACAAATATCACTTATCCTTAGACAAAATCCACTTAATTTAAAATAAGGTCCACTTCTACTGATAATGATTTGTAAATATGTATATGTTTATGTTTATCGGGCTTTTAACGAATCGAACCTGAGCGAACCTGTGATTTTTAGGTTCGGTTCGTTTATTTAATCGAACCTAAACTTGTGTTCAGATTCGGTTCCTTTATTTCCGAACGGAATATGAATCGAACTTTTGGCGAGCCGAACCTGAGCGAATATCAAACTTGAGAATTTTCTGACACCCCTATGTACAAATCATAATCGGATCCCTTCAAGAGGTATTAGAGCCTTGGTTAATGATCTTGGATGTGATGCAAACCCTACGGATGTAAGGATATGGATATTGGATTATAAGAATTTTTTTTCATGCTTAATGATTCCGAATTGATTATGTGCATATATGATATGGCTACTATTTTGGCTTAATATGAATGAATTTCGGATAGTAAATCAAGTTTAGAATGTCTGAACATGACCTCAAAACTCGCACCTAGATTTGGTGACGATCAACATTGATTCAAGTATGAAAATTTCTCGTAGTGTGTTGTTTTTTTTATGAACTTTGAATTTGTAACCTAACATTTTTAGTTACTATTTCCAATCACAAATCTTATTAAAATACATTTTAAATATTTCAAGAATCAAACGAGTAAACCAATCAAATTATTTTACGTGATTTCGACTATGTTTGCCCTAGATTTGTGATATTCAGTGGAGACGGGCCAATGTATGAGTAGATCATATTCATGATGTTTTTTCAATGTTTTTTTATATTCAAAATAAGGTATGAAAATTACGAATCTACCATAACTAAATGATGATTCATATGTAAAGAGTATCTAATAACTATCAACTTTTATTGAAGGATTGCTTCAAGACAAACTCTAACTTGAAACTACAATAGTTGTACTTCGACAATTTCCATGCAAAATAACTTGTTTGCTTAATATGATTAGAAGTTTAGGGAAATTAAAATGGTTTTAAAATTCCTAAATTTTTGAGTAATTAAAATATAGTATCATGTATGGTCAAGAGATCGATAAAACCTATTAGTATAATTTGGCACCAATTATGATGTCTCAAATTAGAATTGTGATGTTATCTAGACCTGAATATGCTAATTGTTTAACCAACTGGTATTCTGCACTACATTTGCAGTATAAGTGCTCCTTGTTAGCATAATATGTATAACCTAACTAAATTCGTTTTTAAGAAAGGTGGCATGAGAAGTTTCTGCATACTTATAAACAAATAAATTGAAATAAAATATACTAAGTGAGGGTGTATAATATATAGTATTATCAATCAAATAAACTATTTGTTAGTTGCATTGAATTGACAATTAATTTAATGTTATTAAATTAACTTAATCCAAATTGAAATACATAGTCTATAATTTATAAGACTAGATTTTCCCTGGAAAGATTCATCATGAGAATATAATTCAAATAATCAATCAAAATTTGAATGGGATATGGAGGATCTTAATATGACATCCATGGTCTCCACAGATTTTATAGTGGAGATGTCTATGCGAAGTTACAGCTCAATTTACAAGAGCACATGGATCAAGCTCTACTTCTCAAAAGAGACATGCCATATACGTAGTGACCCCCGATGTTGTTCTGCATATAATTAAGGCAACATTGGATTGCACATAGAGATTTATATTCCTGTTGACAATTAATTCAATTAACTGTAGGTCAACATCACCTTAAAGGTGGTAGGATTGGGTGTCAAAGAGGGAACAGGGAAATGCAAGTTGCACTTACAAGGAGGAACGAGTTCCCACTTCCTTCATTCAAGTTACATTTGTTGGACACTATGATCCGCCCGAACCGCACTTTGAAGAGAGGGGAAAGACGTCATTATAGTCCCGTTTTGAGAATCTCTTTCTTTCTCCCCTCTACTTTTCTATATTTGAGAGAGGAAAGAAAGAGTCCATTTTTGCACAACCCGGTTGGAGGGTAGGCGTCCGAATGAGAAGATTCCCGCGGCGTTCAGAACCAGCCGACGTGGCGAAAGAGGTTGCTTGCTCCTGACTCAAATAGGGGCTCAGCCCCTGACAAAAAAAAGGTTCCTTCCGAAATTTCTCGATCCTCGGAATAACCGAAGAAAAAGAGTTATGAAAAAAGAATGAACTGATAAGAGGTAGCTAAGAAGAGCATCATTTGCTTGGTCTGAGATGCGTCATAAGTTGCGGGATGAGACCTCTCGAGGCACCGCTTATCTTCAGTAGTAAGCAGAGGACGTATGGACAGAAAAGGTCAGAATTGCGAGCCCACAGCGAGCCATTATGCAATAAATGTTATTACAATTCACTCCTTAATATGAAATGAAGAATAACTAATTTGCATAATAGGTCCCGTAGTAAAATTAGGGTTATATACCATGGCTTTCTTAATGATCAAACAACTGTTTATTCAATTATTGAATCATAGAGGCTGGTGCTTGGCTGAATATCTAAAGAGTTAGATTGAGGACTCATCAAGCATCGTCAAATGATTGTTAAGATGTGATCTCTAGCCTGAGTAGGAGATGGCAATCCTTATCTCTAAAGGTTGATATCTGACCGACCTCTTGATGTAGGTCCTCTACATAGGAATAGAGATTTGAAGGTGTCAGATTAGTTAGGTCAAAAAGTTGACTTAACGAGATCAAGATAACCAAAGACCAATGTCGTATGCTGTTACGGTATAGGAACGTATCCTCTTACCAGAGATAGATGTGTTACTATATGTCTGAGTATGTACATTTGGTAGACCAATAGGTTGATGACCTAATCAAGGTCTATACATCGACGCACTAGTGTGCATATATGGGCATATGAATAATACGATCTCTAAAAAGGATCATACAGGTTCATTTACTGAATCGGAAGACATGAGCTCACTCATGAGTTATTGGGAAGAATCGAATACCGTGCATGCTCGTCTTGCTTTGGAAGCTTGACTGAATTTATGGGTTTGATATCTACTTTTGGAAAGTATATGATCAACACCTGGGTATGATATATGCTTTTGGAAAGTATATGATCGATACCGACTCCAAATGATCAAATGAGAAACTTAATGATAAAACCCTGAAGGAGACAATCTAAAAGAGATCTGAAACTTCAAGTTTAATCTAGAACTTCCAGTATGGAGGATGTACATGTACTAGGAATATCTGAGGGGTGATGTGATCATAAACGATTATATAACCATTACGCTTCCATTCTTAGGGAGTGATGAAACGGGTCTAGATTTTAGTGAATCCTCTTAGTAAAGAAGCGATCTAATCTCGGTCCAATTATTGGACATTGATCTGAATGTGATTCATATACAATGAGAAGATTAGATTTGCGGTCTTGATTTAATCAAGCATCTATGAGAGGTCCGTAAGATCTGGATTTGAGATGTGATCTAAATATCCAAGTCACTATACGTGGAACAATACAATCGCCATGTCCTTATCTCCAAGTATCCGTAGAGAAAGCGCATTATCCTTGAAAGAGTTCATGGATAATTTCATTGTTGATATATGTATCCAAGCATCGAGAAAATTGATAATGTGATTTAATTATCATGAATAATATGAATTTAATTCATATTATAAGAAGAGTTATCTGAGATAATTAAATACGATTTAATAATCAAAGATATGAATAATGTGAATGTGATTCATATTATTTTGGCACATGAGAATAGAGATCCAAGATGATTAAATATGATTTAATTATAATGGGTATGAATAATGTGGATAGAACTATCCATATTACTCATATATATATTTTAAATGTGATTTATAATATATTAGAGAGAGCATATTGTGATTTATATTTGTTAATTAATTATTGATGTGAATTGGATTCACACTGGATGATTAATTTAAATATAACTTACATTTTGTTTTGGGATGTGAATTTGATTCACATTTTTCCAATGACATGATTGCAATATTTCACAAGATAATTATGAATTATTTTTATGAAATAATTTAAAACAATTGTTGTTGTAAATCTTTGAGATATCATGAAATAATGAGATCTCATAAGAGAATGAGATCTCTTAAGATGCCGGTAGCCGTCCCCCCTTTTTTAGGGGACATGGTTTATCTCCTCATTATCTCCAAGAATAAATAATTGATTTGATTTGAGTTTAAATATATTGATTTATTGATATATATTAAATTAAATTAATTATTGTTGTGTTTTTTACAACAAGATCATAGCCATTGAAAGAAACACAAATAAATCTCAACCATTGATTGTGTGTTGTCCATGGATTGTGATCCATGGTCTCCCAAACCCTATATAAGAAGAGGCACCCATGGCTCTTCGTGAGACATAATTAATGAATGCTCTCTCTCTCCCTCTCTCCACACTTCAAGCCTCTCTCTCTCTTATAATGGTCGTCCAATCACGGAGCCATTGTAAGAGTCGTCATCGATTCATTATCATCGTTATGTTGTTAGATCATCTACTCGTGGATCTCCATCTCCTTCGGTGCGTCTCTCATGAAGAAGATTTTGGATCTCATATGACAATATCAGGAGATCCGCTGCTTGGATCATCAACATGGATTATAAGGAGCACACATCTCATCAACGTGCTCGCAAGCATCTCCATTGTCGGATCAGACTTGAGACTGGAGGTCTCTTTGTTTAGAGACTCGATCGCAACCATGCTTCAAGAGTTAAACCTTATACCGAATTGTTATTTAAATGAAACGATCCAAGAAAGGTTCTTGGATCGTGTGGCTTCATCATAATAAAAAATTTAAATTCGGCTGCATCGAGCAACTAGTATGACTAGTCGCTCTTGATCGCATTCGATGTGATCATCATGATTCCGTGATGAGCTTGAGGATTGTTTCCATATCCTTCAAGTGGTATCAGAGCCAGGTCATCGATGGTTTTGGATAAGATCCATGAACCTACGAAGATTTGGGCTCGATAGGGTTCGTGAAGATTGTAGCATTTCAATTTTCGCAACCCTATTTTGTGATAATTTTTCGACCCTATTTAAGTGGTATAAGAGCCAGGTCATCGAAGGTTTTGGATAAGATCCATGAACCTACGAAGATTTGGCTCGATAGGGTTCGTGAAGATTTTAGCATTTCAATTTTCGCAGCCCTTTTTTGTGATAATATTTCGGCCCTATTTAAAATGTTTAAACACAAAATATTACTTGGATAATGTTTCCCATTAAATAAGGAAACCATGGAATTTGAGTTTGCGTGATTTGGAATCCGATAGCTCAAGATATGACCTTTTTCATAACTATTTGTCCACTGTTTCAGGGATGGCGATTAATGATGTAATTAAAGTATTAATTACAGGTTCTAAACGTCTGAAAATGCATAATTGTCACTTGGCTTCTATTTTAAATCTAATTGGCAAACAAAATAAATTTAGTTTGCATCATTTGGATTTAAATTGATCGAGTTATGTTGATTTTAGTGAGTAGGAGTCACTACTGGAATTTAACAAACTTGATCATGAACCTTGTGATTGTCATTCAAATAAACTGATGAAAATTTATTGTTTATTTTTTGAAATGATTATTGATCAATATTTGTAAAATATTTACTTGAATGACAATGCACTAACCAAAATGACAAGATAGTTGATCTTAATCACAATTGGTTAATATGAAATCACCAACAAACATTGTTTTCATGAAAAACTCTAATTTATCCTAAAACAGTTGTAGGGCAACTTTTACATGCAAAACCTTGTTACTTGAATAGGATTGGGGATTTGTTTAGCAAATCTCCTTATAATATTATCAAATTGGTTTTGATGAACATTATATGGTATAACTTTGGTTGAAAACTAATGAACATCTC
Source organism: Ottelia alismoides (assembly GCA_037367405.1). Lineage (NCBI taxonomy): Eukaryota > Viridiplantae > Streptophyta > Magnoliopsida > Alismatales > Hydrocharitaceae > Ottelia > Ottelia alismoides. The sequence continues at coordinate 844,536 of JAZKJV010003337.1, read as the reverse complement.
AAGTACAAAGTGATTGACTCAGTACTCTTTTTTCCTGAGGCGAATATGGTCCCTAGTCGGGGAGCGTTGGGATAGCAGGTTGCACCATGTGTGGTCTGTCCCACTCCCCTTGATACTGACCATGACAATGGGTAGGGAATTAATGAAGCTTGAGAGATCATGATGTATTTTTCTAATTATTAAAATTCAGATAATACGTATTTTGAGATTATACCATCTATTCAAGTAAAAAAACAAGTTTGTTGGTTGATTAAATTAGATTAATAATTTATTTAATATGATTCAATGAATTATGTCCAATTAAAAGTACTCTATTATGAATAGATGTGCATTTCCTTGGAAGAATTAATTACATGAATAGGATTCATGGTAATTAATTAAAATTTGAGTATGAGGTGGAGGACACATAAGTGACATCCATGGTCTCCTGTCAAGGCGAAGGGTTTCATCGCCAGGGGTTGTATATAGGAGACGCATGTCCGAAGTGACAGCTCCTCATACAAGTTCACCAGAATCGGGCCTTTTGATTCTTGAAAGAGTAAGGCCGTATGCGTAGTGACCCCAGTATCGATTCCTCATATGGGGAGATATTGGATTACGCATAGCGAGTATTAAACCTATTTACGGTTGGATCAATTAACAACGGGTCAACATCACTTTAGGGGTGGTGGGCCCGGGTGATAAAGATCGAATTGGGAAATGCAAGTTGGACTTGAAAGGTGGAATGAGTTCCCACTTCTTTTTATCTAAGTTATAGTTTCTCATATTATTGGGATGTAATAAGGATAAGAAAGGAGATCCCAGATCTTGCTAGAGATATAGTGGTAAGTATATCTCTTATATTGAAAGTGATTAAGGGAATGAACTTTCAGTGTTGATAAGGCAAGACAACTTTGATATAAAAATTCCTAAATCAAAGTAAAGTAAATATTTATATATTTATGCCAATTTCTTATTTCAGATAATCCTTCATTAAACCCACTCATTAATATACTCAATAATAACCAGTAAAATATCATGTATTGGATCCATGATCAAGATATTGTACTTCCACTTGAACACATAATGTATGTGGTTGTAATGTGCAAGTTTCCTCATACTAATGAGGAATGACAATTAAATAGATAATAGAACTACAACCCCAGGGTTTGTATGTATCTTTAGTCTTGATCTTTCATCGAATATACTTTGGAAGTAACATGTCGATGATGATTGTAATGTTCAAATTAATCCTTATAAAATCAAAGAAGATGTTTCTCTTTCTCTTGAAGCATACATATGTGCTCTAGGCATTTAATCATGAATGACATGGTTCTCTGCATTATGCAGAATGGTAGCTCGAAAGAGATGATGTATTCAAAATATTTGATTACCTGCCTAAACCAAAGTTTTTGAGTTAAGATGGATGTAGAAATGATGAGTGTCAGCATTCTACTGTCTATACTCAAGTCATTCATGAAGCTTCATAATAATCATATTGTATGAATTAAATGAAGCATATATAAATGTTTAAATCTCTCATTTGAAATCCTTTTGAATTCAACATAAGAGATCATTTATCTTAAGCAATGGTTGTTTATAGATGAAGGGAGCGCAACTGGAAGCATGAGTCGGACCCAAGTAAGAAGGAAAGTCAAAGAGTTGACTGTACTTCTATGATTTCTATACATATGTTATCCAAAGAGTTGGATGAATGCTAATACCGTGATAAGCCAATGTATTGATAGTATGACTATCTAGTTTATCTAGGATGTTTAGAGAAGGACTAAGATAGTGCATCGAAATAATATACATATAATCGTTGAAATTGACTTTCTTATTTGATAATATTAAAAGTCTAATAATTGTATATCATTCTTTTAATAACACTTGCGATTGGTTGCATATGTTTTAGAAGACTAGAAACTCAATCTTAAGGTTTAATAGTCATCCACACAGATGTTGATGTAATTGTTGCAATAATCTCTGTTGGATAGACAGACTTCATATTTTTAGTAGGAGAGTCCTTGGTCTTAGAGAATGTCTCTATGACCTAGATATTATAATACATTCATTGTTGGAGATTAACATGTATTCTGGAATAGACCTATCACAAAGAGTTATGATTGTGGACTCTACTAAATTAGAAGATTATTGAAAGGTTCATTAACATTTCTAATATTGAAAATTATACCTTAATAGATCAATAGGAGAATGAAGATCATTTGACAATGATCTAGCATCGAGTCTTGGGCATATGTCTATTGATATAATCGATAGACTAGTGAGATATTGAACTTTAAATTGTCTAAAGGTTCAAATCTTACATACTTGTCAATATTGTGTTAAAAGTAAATATGTCCAATACACTCTTCTCTGAGAATTGTGTAAGATGCCAAGTTATTCAATATCTTATACATATTAATGTATGTGGATCGTCTGAATCATAATAAACACTAATGATATGTGATATCATTCGATGATTATTTGTGATATAAGATTCCTTCCTTTCACCATAGAAACCTTTGAAATGTTCAAGGAATTCATAATTTTTAATGTTTAGAACCAAAGTTTGAAGGAATATAAAATGAATTTAATCTAACCTAGGTAGCAAGTACCTATTAGATGAATTCAAGGAATACCTTATGGAGATAGGAATATTATTCCTATATCACTTTTCCTAGTACACCTAAACTCAATGGAGTTGTAGGGAGATACAATTAGATCAAGTGTGACATGATTTGATAAATGATTAATCTTAGCATAGTTATCTCTTAGTTTCCAAGGTATATATGTAGTAGAAACTACAATATATATATATATATATATATATCTGTGTGTGTGTGTATCCTTAATATGGTTCCATGCAAGTAAGCTAGAATCTAGCACCAGAGAGTGCTACTTCATTAGGAAAATAAAGAATAGTATTGGATTCCTACTTTATGACCTTGAGATTATTAAAGAATTTCATCTCTAAGAATATGATTCTAGGATAATGACTTTCTTTAGAATCAATATGAAAATGAAGTCAAAGAAATCATTGAATCTTGAGAAGATAACGAGGTTTCTTAAGTCGAAAACTAAAAGGACAACTAAAGATGAAAAACTAATACCTCTTCACATGAGTTTGAAGATGAATTCCATGTGCCAGATAAGTCTGACAACGATCTGACTTCATATGATGAAGCTTCTGAAGATCATGACATGGAGAGATGGATGTTAGCAGTAAAGTCTAAATGTAGACTTCATATAAAAGTGTTGTATATGGACCCTCGAGGATCCACCTATAAGGGTAAGACCCGTTAAGATGTAAATGGATCTTCAAGAGAAAGAGGGAACCTGATGAGAAGGTAAAGACCTTCAAAGCACGGCTTGTATCCACAAGATACACATCAAGAGAAGACATCGCTTACGATGAGACTTCTTATTCAGTGACCATGCTTGAACCCACCAGAATATTGCTAACTATAGCTGCACAACTTGACTTTGACATCTTCGAGATGGAAGTCAAGATTGCAATCCTTTATGAATACCTCTCTGAGGATATTCATAAGTAGTAGCCCCAGGGCTTCATGGTTTAGGAAAGCAAGGTGTGCAAGTTGAATAACTCCATCTATGGACTCAAATAAGCTTCTTGTAGCTAGAACACGAGATTTGATGAAATTATAAATGTTATGATTTTAAATAAAATCTTGATGAACCATGTGAATCTTAGTGGGAGCATCAATGTGATCATCGTACTAAATGTAGATAATATCCTAATCATTTGGAATGATAGATGATAATAAGTGTTTTATGATCTGACTATTTCATACCTTGAGATATGATATCAAGGATATCTCTTAGATCTTAGTTCTGAAGTTGTTCAGAAGCAAAGATGTCACATTATTGGCACATTCTGGATATATTCTGATGTCACATTATTGGCACATTCTGGATATATTCTATCCAAGGAAGGATCCTTTCCCTTAAGATTTGGTACTGACCAATCTGAAGGGATAACATATCAAGTGTTGATGATGCTAAAACTGCTTGCCCTTGTGCATTGGTTGCTAGAAGTCTGATATGTGCTAGATATGTATGAAAGGCTAGATGTCTACCATGCAGTGCGAGTAATAAATTGTTGCTAATCCTACTATGAAGATAAAACACTTAGTTGCAGGAAGATAAAACACTTAGTTGCAGTAATAAAACAATATCTTCAAAGATGACAAGACTTAGGGATATGATCTCAAAGTCTCATCATCAAGAACCTAAGACTTTTTAGATAGTGAACTAAAAGGTCTTAATTGTTGATACCTTATGAGATAGAGATCTCCGGGAATAAGGGTATTCAAATAAGGATAATTGAAATTACACAGCGGTTATAATGATTGTTGAGTTGTAGTTTCAAAGCCATTATGACTACCTCAATATTGAGTATTGGTTGCATAAGGTGCAACATTCACATTGGATGCGAGCACTGTTACTGAGGGATATGCAACACCCGTAAAAGTACTTGGCATAGTCGCTCGGGACCAGAGTGACTGATCAACTAATCTGGCTATATAAATAGACTATGATTCTCACATGAGTGTGGGCTTAACCCATTAATGGCTCTTTGGGCTAGTGGGAGATTGTTGGACATGCGAGCCCACAACGAGCCATTATGAAATAAATGTTATTGCAATTCACTCCTTAATCTAAAATGAAGAATAACTAATTTGCATAATAGGTCCCTTAGTACAATTAGGGTTATGTACCTTGGCTATCTTAATGATCATACAACTGTTGATTCAATTATTGAATCATAGAGAACTGTGCTTGGATTAATATCTAAAGAGTTAGATTGAGGACTCATCAAGCACCATAAAATGATTGTTAAGATGTGATCTCCAGCCTGAGTAGGAGATGAAAATCCTTATCTCTAATGGTTGATATCTGACCAACATCTTGATGCAGGTCCTCTGCATAGGAATAGAGATTCGGAGGTGTCAGATTAGTTAGGTCAAAAAGTTGACTTAACGAGATCGAGATAACCAAAGACCTATGTCGTATGTTGTCACGGTATAGGCACGCATACTCTGACTAGAGACAGATGTGTTACTATATGTCTGAGTATGTACATTTGGCAGACTAATAGGTTGATGACCTAATCAAGGTCTATACACCAGCGCGTTGGTGTGCACATAAGGGCATATGAGTATTACGATCTCTTAAAGGGATCATACAGGTTCATTTACTAAATAGGAAGACATGAGCTCACTCATGATATATTGGGAAAAATCAAATTCCATGCTTGGTCATCTAGCTTTGGAAGCTTGACTGAATTTGTGGGTTTGATAGATACTTTTGGAAAGTATATGATCAACACCAGGGTATGATATATGCTTTTGAGAAGTATATGATCGATACCGATTCCCAATGATCAAATGAGAAACTTAATGATAAAACTCTGAAGGAGACAGTCTAAAAGAGATCTAAAACTTCATCTTTAATCTAGGTCTTCCGGTACGCAGGATGTATAGGTATTAGGAATACCTTAGGGGTGATGTGATCATAAACGATTGTATAACCATGACTCTTCCATTCCTAGGGAGTGATGAAACGGGTCTGGGTTTTACTGACTCCTCCTAGAAGAGAAGTGATCTGATCTTGGTCCAATTGTTGGTCATTGATCTGAATGTGATTCATAAACAATGAGAAGATTAGATTTGCGGTCTTGATTTAATCAAGCATCTATGAGAGGTCTGTGAGATCTGGATTTGATATGTGATCTCAATATCCAAGTCACTATACGTGGAATAATACAATCGCCCTATCCATATTCAAGTATCCGCAGAGAAAGTGCATTATCCTTGAAAGAGTTCATGAATAATTTCATTATTGATATATGTATCCAAACACCGAGAAAATTTATAATTAAATGTGATTTAATTATGATGGATAATATGAATTTGATTCATATTATAAGAAGAGTTATCTGAGATAATTAAATGTGATTTAATTATCAAAGATATGAATAATGTGAATGTGATTCATATTATTTTGGCACATGAGAATAGAGATCCAAGATGATTAAATACGATTTAATTATCATGGGTATGAATAATGTGGATAACACTATCCATATTAATGATATATATTGTAAATGTGATTTATAATATATTAGAGAGAACATATTGTGATTTATATTTGTTAATTAATTATTTATGTGAATTGGATTCACATTGGTTGATTAATTAAAATATAATTTATATTTTGTTTTGGGATGTGAATTTGATACACATTTTTCCAATGGCATGATTGCAATATTTCACAAGATAATTATGAATTATTTTTGTGAAATACTTTACAACAATTGTTGTTGTAAATCCTGAAGATATCATGAAATAATGAGATCTCATGAGATAATGAGATTTCATGAGATGTTGGTAGCCGTCCCTCCTTTTTAGGAGATATGGTTTATCTCCTCATTATCTCCAAGGATGATTAACTGATTTGATTTGAATTTAAATATATTGATTTATCGATATATATTAAATTAAATTAAAATAATTGTTGTTGTGTTTTTACAACAAGATTATAGTCATTGAAAGAAACACAAATCAATCTCAACCATTGATTGTGTGTTGTCCATGGATTGTGATCCATGGACTCCCAAAATCCTATATAAGAAGAGGCACCCCTTGCTCTTCGAGATACACGATTAGTGAATGCTCTCTCTCTCTTCTTTTCTCCACACACCAAGCCTCTCTCTCTCTCTCTCTTAGAATGGTCGTCCAACCACGGAGCCATTATAAGAGTCGTCATCGACGCAACATCGTCGTTATGCTTTTGGTTCATCTACTCGTGGATCTCCATCTCCATCGATGCATCTCTATCTTGAAGAAGATGTTGGATCTCGTGTGACGAGATCAGGAGATCCGCTGCTTGGATCATTAACATGGATTGCGAGGAGCACACGTCTCATCAACGTGCTCGGAAGAGTCTCCACCATCGGATCAGACTTGATATAGGTGGTCTCTTCGTTTAGAGACTCGATCGCAACCACGCTTCAAGAGGTAAACCTTATACCTAATTGTGGTTTAGATGAAATGATCCGAGAAAGGTTCGTGGATCATTTGATTTCATCATATTAAAAATTTTAATTTCCCTGCATCGAGCAACTAGTATGACTAGTCGCTCCCGATCGCATTCGATGTGATCATCACGCTTCTGTGATGCGCTTGAAGATTCTTCCCATATACTTCAACATTTTCTCATGTTATCGAGTTGTAACAATGGGTGAGAGAGAGATCTCAGATCTCGCTTAAAATATCTCGATTAGCATTTCTCATTCTTTGAAAGTTCGAAAGGGAACATACATTTAAGGTAATAAAGAGCGAGACAACTTTGATTTGTAACAGTGTTAATCTTAATCATAGTAAAATATAAATTTCTAAATTATCTTATTTTGGATGACATTCACTAAATCCACTCAAATCTATACTCAATCATAACCAGTATCATGGATCGAATCCATGGGCGGACCCGTATATTGGGTATGGGGGGCACGTGCCCTCCCTAAATTTTCACATCCCTTTTATTTTGTATTATTAAAATTTTTTAAAATGTGGCAATATATGGTTGTGACCCCCCATCCGAGAATTACGGATATGAAATCCACACTGCCCCACATCATCCGAGAATTTAGAATTGGAATCGTGCCCTCCATTTAGGGATGCAAATGGTTACAGATATATCCGTATCTGATCTGTCTCCGTGTCTGTTTTATACAGATTTCGATGTCTGTATCCGTAAAATGGATACAGATATGGACATCATTTTGATATACGCAAACATCCGTATCTGTATATCAGTTTCCGTATATAAATATAGTCATAGATTTATTTTTAACCTACATAACATAATTCTATACCTTCTTTTATCATGTTTGTATACTTTTCATGATACAAACACATCTAGTAAATTTATATCATGTGTTTTCTATCTAATTCGTATATATTTTAAATCAATCTATAGAACATTTCTAGCATTACTCATATGCGATCCGTATCTGTTTTACATCCATATCAGTTTTTTTAGGATATGGTAAGATAGTTTTAATATCCATCAATATCCGTATCTGCATCTGTATTCGTATTCAAAAACAGATAAGGATATGGTAATTCATATATCCATATCTGTATCCATCCGTTTGCATCCCTTCCTCCATCCCTCCCCATGCCTCGTGCACTCCACCCCCGGATCCCAATTTGGCTCCGCACATTCTCTCTAGGTCGATGCTCTTCCCTGAGTCTCCTCCATGCAGTGATACCGCATCCCAATACTTCGCCTCTCCTCTCGAGTCCCTGATAAGAGCATGTCGTAACACCAGACACCCTCGGCTCTCTCGCGGTCATCTCTCTCTCCAGTTCTGGATGTGCCACAGCAAGGAGTAGGAGCACATGCAATCTCAACTCCCTTGTAACCTCATAGTTTTCATACACTACAAGTCTCCGACTCCAATGCATGTAACAATAATACAATGTCTTCGTTCTTCGTAGGCATATATGTGTATGTTTGAGCAAAACATATATCATTTTACCAATTGGGTAATGCAATCGGAACCAATTTTTTTACCAATATGTACGTTAATGTTGTAGATGTTACTTGGGTGCTTTCCAATTGTTTAGTTGACCATTATTTATGTCGCTATTTTATGTTGGATATTTTTCATGAGTTGAAATCATGATTAAAAAAAAAGAGGTTTACATCTTATCTCCTATCACTTCCATAAAATTTTATATGCAAAACAATTCTTTATATGTCTCTATGCACATGTATATTCATATTTATTTTTTTTCTTGTAATATCATTTATTTATTTTCTATTTATGTGTGCCCCACTTAGGCTGTAATCCTAGGTCCGCCACTGATCGAATCCATAATCAAGATGTAGTACTTGTAGTTGGACACGTAATGTATGTGATCGCAATGTGTACGCTTCCACATAATAATGAGGAATGATGATTAATAAGATATAGGAAACAACCAAGGGTTTTTGTATGTCTATATAGCCTTGATCTATTATTGAGTGTGCTTTGAAAGTAACATGTCAATGATGATCGTAATAGTCAAGATCATTTTAAAACCAAAGCAGATTTTTTGGCAAACATATGTGTTGTTAACATTAACCATGAATGACATGATTCACTGCATTATACATAATGGTTGCTCTCCATAGAGGATGTTGCACTCAAAATGTTTGAGTACCTGCTTGAACCACAATCTTTGAGAGTTGGTATGTATGTTGAGATAACAAATGTCATCATTGTACTATCTCTACTCAAGTCCTTCATGAGCTTCATAATATTCATATTATATTAATGAGATGAAGGAAGCAAACATTGAAACAATCTTACATGAAGTTCTTTAAGTATGTGTTTAATCAAAGAGGTTCTTTATTAAGCAATGGTTGTTTAAGCATTAAAAGAAGCACAATGGAAGCATGGTCCATTCCATGTAAGTATAAGGAGAGTCAAAGAGTTGGTTGTACTTCTGTGACTTCCGCACTTATGACATCCAAAGAGTTGAATGAATGCAATACTGCAACAAGATGATATACTAAAAGTATGACTATCCAAACTATCTAGATCCTTATAGAAGTAGTCAAGTAGTGCTTCGATATGTCCTACAGCTACATCTTATCGTTGAAAGTGACTTACTGATTGGATAAGTTTAAAGTCTGATAGTTATAACTCATTCTTTTACTAATACTTGCAATCAGTTGTACATATTTGAGAAGACTATAAAACTTGATCTTAAGGTTAAGAGTCATCCACGTGAGATTTGATGCAACTATTAAAACAATCTATATTGGAGAGAAAGACGACTTATTTTCAGTGGGAGAGTCCTTGATCTTAGAGATTGTCTTTATGACCTATATATTAGAAATAGACAAACACTCTGAGATAGAACTATCATAAAGAGTTATAATGGATGTATTTCAGATAGCATTCTAACATCTTGAAGATTCTACCAAATTAGAATATTAATGAATGATCCATTGACATTCCTAATATTGAAAATTAAAACTTAAAGATCAAAAGGAAGATGAAGATCATTGACAATGATCTTCATCTTCCTTTTGATATTTTAACAATGATCAAACATCAAGACTTGGACATATGTCTATTGATAATATAAAAATACTAGTAAGAGATAGACCTTTAGACTATCAAAAAGTTAAAACCTTACTTTCTGAGAATGGGTAAGATGGAAAGGTATTCAACACCTCAAACATATTAATGTATGTAGACCCTCGATACCAAAATGAACACTGATGATATGTGATATCTATTTATAATCATTCGTGGTATATGCTTTTTTCCTTGCACTTTGGAAGCCTTTGAAAATTTCAAAGATTTCATAACTTTTGGTTGAGAACAAAAGTTAGAAGGAATATATATAAAATTCAATCTAATCAAGGTAGTACCTATTAGATGAATTCAAGGAATACCTTATAGATAAAGGAATGGTGTTCCTATCTCACTCGTCTTGATACATCTCAACTAAATGGAGTTGTAGGGATATCCAACTATATCATGTTTGACATGATTTATTCAATGATGACCATTAGCGTAACTACCTCTTATTTTTTAGGTATATGCAATAGCTATTGTAATATATATATATATATATATATATATATATATATCCTTAAATTATTCTCCAATCTCTGAAGCGCATTCTGTGCAAAGCAAGCCATGAAACCACACAAAGCGAAACTGCAAGGATCATGAACCTTGGTACATGACAATTACCTTATAAGCTTATGCTACATCCCATCATTACCAAAGAAAGCACAAAATCTAAAGAAACCTAGATGCCCAAAACCAACCAAACAAAGCTTAGAAGGTAAAACCATCCTCTCTCTATCCCTTCGATGAGTAAACACAAGTCTGCTCTCTACCCACCCCTAGAAGTGCTAATTGTCACATGCCATTCTTGGGGAAATATAGACTCTAACTACAACGCCATTCTCTCCTTTAAGCACCACATTGCCGGATAGCCCAACCCTGATTAACATCAAACACAACCTTGTCAATTCCAAAATCATATCATGATGGATCACCCATGCCTAACGACCTTTTGGTCCCTTACTGGGAAAAATCGAGCCAGCATCTCCATTAAGGCCTGGTCCTCGCACACCTAACACCCCTAAATGAAGGGACACATTTTCCTATTCCAAAAAAAAGACACGTTAAATTCAAAATTTTTCAAAAAAAGGACCATTAATCTAGTGTTGTTGAAATGATTAAGCATGGCTTCTCTTTGATCACTTCACCAATACATCTCTCCACCACCACCAAGCCATTGTCTGTTTCGCCTTGATACATGCTATCGAACATGTGTCCACCCACTGATCAACTCAAACCATTCTGGAACCTACTACAAACCCCCGGGCAGGCCAACCTTTTACCAAAACCCTAACACAACCCATTGTCACCCCCCAACCCCGTCCCCTCTCCAGCCCCAAAAACAATGCAATGCCCCCCCCCCCCCCCGCTCTCCTCATATCATTTCAGAGATCATATCAACTACTATCCCCCCCCCACAAATGGTTCATCTCCCCAGACACCCTTGAGCAAAACTCCCCCACCATATCCCAAGAAAGTATATGCATCCCTTTGAAACCATCGCCTCTGAGGATAAGGAAAACATGCCTCAAAAACCCCGCATGTTTCTCTACCCCCTCTCATATTTTAAATTCCTCCACTTGGGGCATATCAAGTGATGATACCCCTCACCTATCATTTGCTTCAGAAGTGAAAATCATGACCACATAATCTCCTCCTGCCTATTTCAGATACCAACTATTATGTCACTCTCTAACCTTAATAGAAACCACCCACTCAGAAGAAGCACAAGCAAAGATCATCACCTACCATGAACAAGAAAATCTATATTCCAAACAACCTCCCATACACACCCCCAACATAGAAATATGGTCATCCCCTCCTGCCTCTAGAGATCCCTCTTCCGCAACAGTGATATAATCTCCCCTATCTGGCGAGTAGAGGTCTATGTGGAGTCCCTAGTGACTAAGAGGTAGCTTCTGAGGTGTGTCATTGTAGAGTTTTCCATGGACATACACTCATTCAAATGGGCCAAAAATGCACTTATCGATGAAATAGCAGCGATAAATTCAAGCTATTATGGAATATATCAAAAAGGAAAGTGATTGCAAAAGTTACATTTGAAGCCATATACCTTAACCTAGTTGGGATGTCGATCATCTCCCTCAACAATGTCACCATCTGTTCTATCATTGGTATCCCACCTTCAACGCTAAACACGTCAAAGAAACCAACCCTTACTAGCTGGTAGTTCTGGGACTTCCCCTCCACCATTGATACCCTAACATCCATAACAACCTAAGTGAAGAACTTTGGTAACCTTCTATCATTTGAAGTTCCCCATATAACATAAGATGGCAACGTAGCCTTAGTGGTGAAACTCCCGATTGACATACCTAAGGTACAAGCAATAACCAAATGTATAGAGGTGGTCACAAGCGATGACGTATTTGAATCCACCTTCCACTCTATCAACCGGTTTACAGAATTCATGTTCACCCACTATGACACCTCTTCATCCAAGAATACAACAGCTCACCTCCTAATTTCCAAATACTAGCTGGTTGAACCATCACAACACTCCCCCTTTAACTAGAACATGAAGAAACCACCTGCCATGCCCATTGTTGAATTGGCGCTGCCTCCCTTTAATCTCTCTCCCGATTCGACATGTGTTAAAGCCAATGTAGAGCCACTTCCTTGTCCAGCACACAATGTCTACTCCTCAGATGTGGACATGCGATTCGAGAAGGACTTGGATTGTGAATCTATTGAGAATACCATTCTAATTTCTATGGCTAAAAGTCATGAGTGCAATGATTGATGGCAACATCATTAAAAGAGATGCATGGTTTCCTTCTAAGTCTGCGAAAGAGCGATTGAAGTCAACACTTAGAATTGGTGCAGCCTCGAAGGCCAATACATCCAAAATAGTTCAGGTTATCCCCATGGAGCAAAAGACCCCTGGTGCACCTTCGAGCAAGAAGGAACCCACCCCTGAGGAACCAATGAAAGACATTGAATCTTCCTACATAGATATGCCTAATGCATGGTTCCCTTCCTTAACTTTTTCTATGTTGTCAAAAGACTTGAATTATCTCCTCCATGGTTAACGAGTCAACCATGCAACCCACACCCTAAAATTATGCAAGGACACACTACCATCTTTGCTCCTTTCCTTTGAGGACTCACCCAACGAAAAAAAGTTTTTCATTAAAAAATCTAGAGCGCGTCATCCTCATCAACATAAAGCTAAAAATGAAAACACTTTCCTGTGTAAACAACTCGAATATTCTTTTGATGAATATTAAAACTCTATAGTGGAATATTAGAGGATTATGAGGCCTTTGGAAAAAAAGAGAGATCCATTGGTTTTATCAAGAAGTATGGCGTCAGCCTTCTCGTGTTGTAAGAAACAAGAACTCGAGACCTGAAACCCCTAATCCAAATAATCGTGATAGACTCCTTCCATTGGCACGTCAACATGGTTTGTAAATCGTGAGGATTTCTTTCGGGATGTGATAATGATTTGTTTGAACTCCTAAACTATTATGACTCCAACTTCTTTACATGAACCCCAACAAAGAGGTTGTTAAACATATCAATGTTTACATCTAGGGTTCTTGGATCTGCACTCATGTTTTCTCCCATAGTAGAACCTCTTTGTGCCCGTGGTTCTTTCCGCCTACACGGGTGGGGGTTTTTCCTTGTAAAATTGTGTGTGTTCTTTGTGGTTGATTGTTTGCGGTTGATTGCGAGTTTGGATCGTCATAGACATACTGGTATCAGAGCCATCTTAGTAATTCTCTGCCCTGTGTGAGAATATCATCTAGATATATCTGCTTGACAGTTTCTTCTTCAGTGTTGAGACCTAACGCAACAAATCATTGATGATCTAGTCCATCACCTATGACAACGATGAAGTTTGAGATCGAGAAATTTGATCGCAACATCACCTTTAGCCTACGGAAGATCAAGATGGATCAATCCTCATCCAAAAAGGCCTCGCAAAGGTGTTGAAGGGCAATAAGAAGATGGATGCTATGCTATGTCGTAACAAAGGCAAGGACATAGATGTGAAGGCCAAGGAAATCATATAACTTTGCCTCTAGAACGACATTTTTTGTGAAGTTATGAAGGAATCATTTGCATTGACTATGTGGTTAAAACTTGAGAGTTCTACATGGTGAGGACTCTCGCTAATTATCTAAAAATCTCAAGGAATGAATCTTCATGATTCATATGCCCAGAGATACATCGATTAAATCTCATCTATATGTTTTTGTTCAATTATTTTCGAGTTAGAAAATATGGACAAAGATATTCAAGTCCAAGATCGGGCATTTATACTGTTATTTCATCACTGCCAGCACTTCCTTGAAATCCTAATTTACACGAGACGAGATTATTGGACTTGTAAGCCCTTGAAAAATCATTATTGCAATAAAAGTTAGTGTTTTGTCAAGTCTGTCTGAAATTTTTGAATGAATTCACCTTACTACACGAGGATTATATATCATGGTCATATTGAATGCCATGCAACTATGAGGACACATGACTTCAACAATTAGGGTTATTTATCGTTTTTTGTAAAGTTATGAAGGAATCATTTACGCTAACTATGTGGTTGAAACTTGAGAGTTTTACATGGTGAAAACTCCCGCTAATAGTCTAAAAATATGAAGGAACGACTTTTCATGCTTCGTATGCTCGAACATACATCGATTAAATCTCACCTAGATGTTTTCGGCCTATTATTTTCGAGTTAGAAAATATGGACAAAGATATTCATGTCCAAGATTGGGCATTTCTACTGTTGAAATCCTAATTTACACAAAAGACGAGATAATTGGACTTGCAAGTCCTTGAAAAACCATTATTGCAATATTTATTGTTTTATCAAGTCCATCTGAAATAAATGAATTCACCTTACTATTAAGGTCCTTTTGTACAATTGAAGTTATGTATCATGGTCATATTGAATGCCATGCAAGACACAACTGACTTCAACAATAAGTGTTATGTATCATTTTTTGTGAAGTTATGAAGGAATCATTTGCGCTGACTATGTGGTTGAAACTTGATAGTTATACATGGTGAAGACTCTCTCTAATTGTCTAAAAATCTCAAGGAACGACTCTTCATGCTTCGTATGCTCGAAGATACATCGATTAAATCTCATCTAGATGTTTTCGATCAATTATTTTCGAGTTAGAAAATATGTACAAAGATATTCAAGTCAATAATCAACCATTTCTACTGTTATTTCCTCGCTTCCCTCATACAAGCACTTCCTTGAAATCTGAATTTACACGAAAGATGAGATTATTGGACTTGTAAGCCCTTAGAAACCCAATATTGCAAGAAAAGTTATTGTTTTATCATGTTCATCTAAAATGAATGAATTAACCTTACTATTAAGGTCCCTTTGTACAAGTAGGGTTATGTATCATGTTCATATTGAATGCCATGCAACTGGGAGGACACAACTGACTTCAAACACGTGATATTCAATTCAGATCTCCAATCTGAAAAAGAAACGACAATCTCTCTAAAGAATGATTTCCATCCAACTTCATTATACATGTCCTATGCATAGAAATGACGACTCGACAGTGTTTGAATAGTAAAGTCAAATAGTTGACTTGATGATGTTGAGATATACTAAGTCCTAAATCGTAACTATCGTGATCATGCAGAAATCGTTTGACATGAGACATATATGCATACATATATGACCGAGTTTGCACATAAGAAAAACTAATAGGTTGGTGACTTAACCAAGTTCAATATATCGGCACATTGGTGTACATATGAAGTCATTTGAGATGTATGATATCTGAAAGGAATCATACAGGTTCATACTTGATGAATCGGGAGAAAGAGCTCACTCATGGTATATGAATCGGGAGAAAGAATTCCATGCATGGTTGTCTTGTTTATGAAATAAGGCATAAATTAGAGATACTGATATATACTTTTGAAAATATATGATTGGTATTTTCACCCAAATATCAAATGAGAAATATATTGATATATTCTGAAGAAGACAATCAAACCAGAGTTTGAACTTTGGACTTATCAAAGTCTTCCATTATGAATGACGAATGAGTATTGGGAATACTCTGGATTGCATTTGTTGTAAAAGATCATTTACCATGGCACTTTCATTACGAAAAAGTGATGAAATAGGATGGATTTTAGTGACTCCATTTAGGTAGATTATTTGTGATTTAATTGGATTAAATAACATCACATGAATCTAATTTTGAATTCCAATTCCATTTTAATAACCAAATGTTGGAAATAGAAACAGTCCAAAAATCTGATTCAACTCATCTAAATTTTCCTAAAATGGCTTGAACAATGAAATCAGATTTATATTCATATTTCTAGTCACTATACATGACATGATCTCCTCGACATTATTTCCAAGTATATGCATATGTATCTCATGAGTCCTAATTAGATTAGGAATCATACTTGTTGATGACAATATTGTAATAATTATGATTATTACCTTTTATTAGGGTAATTGTCTGAATAAGATTAACAAACATAACTCATTAATTAATGTGAATAGTGATTCACAATAACTTAAATTTATATAATATTAATTTTTATAAATACTTATGTAAATATGATTTACATAATATTTCCAAGGCATGATATTGAGTGAATTTGATTCACATTAAATTTGTAAATGTAAATTGGATTTACATTTATTTATTGGGCTCTTGAATTTTTTTAATAAGATTTGAAGATTAATTACATAACTTCATCAATTTTTATAATATAATTATCAAGTAATTAATTGATAAATAAAATTTGCAACAATAATATCCATATATAGAAAGCATGGTGCATGTACAATATTAGTGTACAATGCACCGTGTTGAAATTTTAATTGAATTAGGACTCTGAAGTTGTTGCTTATTCAATTAATTATTAATTAATTTTTATTGGAGATAAAAAAGATAGTCCTTATTGAATTAGGATTTTCCCTTAGCCCTTGATTTAAAATTAAAGGGACACCATCGTACACATGGGACGTGTACAAATAAGTATAAAAGGAGGGCAAGCCCTCTCTTTTAAAACATAAATTTGTGAGTAGATCCCTAGAAATTTCATGCCCATTGAGAGAGAAGAGTATTGAGAGTCCCAATCTCTCATAAGTCTTTTATTGTTTCATTTCTCGACATCTGGATTTATGGCAAGTAATGTGACTCATCTCCACGCTTATGAGAGAGAAGTTTGCAGATCGAACTTCATTCGGGAGGTTTCTTCATTTATAAACTCACACCTCAAAGGTAACTCTGATTTTTACTTTATTCATTGTGAATTTCATAAATTATTTTGGAAATTTTTTTCCTTTGAATTTATAATTTTTGAATTCACAAATTATTGTGCCATAGTTTCTAGTTCATTTGATAAAATAACATTATTTTGGCAAGACGTTTACCAAATAGTTTGTGTTTTCCCTAATGCATAGTAAATATTTCTTTTACTTCCTTCAATTGGTATTTTTGAGGATTTGTATTGCATCTAATTCCAACGAACAATCAGCTCGATTTTCCCAATTATCGGGTACATTGTCTTGCGATACTTTTAACTATTCGGATCATTCAACGACTTTTGAAGTCATAAATTTTATACCCAAATTTAAATCATATTTTTGGGATATATATAAGGTTTAGAAGTTCTTGAGTAATACACAAAAGATGCACATATTGTTGGTGACATTCAGCAGAAGATTCAGATGTTAAAGGCCATCGCAAACTCCGATTTTGACCAAAAACTATAGCAAGAATGCGAATTATTTGCTATTATTTGTTGGTCATATAACATTATAAACTACTAATAAGTCATAGATCAAGTCTCCAATCAATGTGAAAAAGTTTCGTGTGATTCCAACCATGCAGTCTCGAGAAATTAGATTTCTCCATAGGCGGAGTTGGAAGAGGACTCAATTATTTTAACTGACTTGTTTTTCATATTTTGGGACCAAAAATTAAGAAATATGTTTGATATATTGACATCAGGAGTTGGACCTAATATTTTGAAAATATTTGAGGTCATAATAAATTTTACCAAGTTATATGATGCCTTCTAATTTGAAGTGCAATGGTCGCAGCTTGTAAATTAGAATTTGAAATCATAGTTTGTTTATTTTTGATATATACAATAGGTAAGAAGTTCTTTTTTATTTCATATTTCCTCTGATTACTTATGCACTTGAATTCTTGCAATGCAATTAGAATTGTGACATCAATATGATTGATCACGAATTATCTAGATTATTGAACTATATATATTAAAATTAGAAAGTGTTTTTAAATTTGAAAAGTGTCTAGATTTTTGCACTAGATTTTTTGAGAAATTAAGAGTCTAATTCCTAAAATATCTGAGAGTTAATATATAGTGTCGCATACGGTCGAATGATCGATAAAACCTCCTTATTACAATGTGTACCAATTGTGTTTTAATTCAATGAAGGTATCTAGGTCATGAATATATTGATGGGTTACTTAATTGGTACCATTTGCCACATTTGTAGTGGAAGTGCTCCCTGTTGGCATTATCGATCCTACATGGCTTGATCTTTTTCGATGAAAGGTGGCATGAGGAGTCATGGTGTACTCTAAAAACTAAAATTGAAACAATAAATTTTACAAACTATTTGTGTATTACTATTTTGTAACATCAGCTGCAAAAAATGAATAAGTCCTAGTAGGATTGCTTAAATGTCGTTGTTTTAATTGACAGTCCTAGCAGGATTGCTTAAATGTCATCTATAAACAACCACAACAGGATTCACTCATTGATAGTTGATTTAATCGATAACATGCTATTGACATATATGTATGGGGTGTGGGTATTGAAAATCAACTGAGAATACAAGTTGGACTTATAAGGTGAAAAAAGTTCCCGCTTCTTTCATCGTAGTTGCATGTTCTCATATTATTGGAGTGGAATGCAAATGGAAAGGGGACTCAGATCTCATAATGAGGCATTTTGTTAACATGCCTCATCTTCTAAAAGCTTATAAGGGAAATCATTACAAAGTAAAAAAAATAAGAACTCTCGATTTAAATTACTAAATTATTTAAATTCCTTAATCAAGATATTAAAGTGTATTCTATTTTTTTCTTATTTCATATGAAATCTCTCAACCCACATAAGAAGCTGCTTGAGGTCAAATAGTTGACCGACCCCAACTATTTAGATTAGATACAAAATTTGGAGCTTATACTTGCAGCTGGGTGTATTTGGGTATGTGCGCTCTAGCAACAAGTACAAGGACCCTCAGACCAAAGATGTTTGAGGCTTCAATAAGAAGTCGGACAATGGCCACAAGTTGGATCATTGGTACATTCTTGGTTCCTTATCTAATGTTCTTCAGAAGTAGCATATAAATATGGAATTGGCTCACGACATCTTGGTGAATATGAAGGAGATGTTTGGTGATGTGAGCTATACTCAGCGATATAATGTTATGAAAGAGATGCTTCATTGTAAGATGCAAGAAGGCACTCTGTTCAAGGAACACATATTCAAAATGTTTGGGTATACCCATGAGCTGGAGACTTTGGGAGCTGGGATGGATGCAAATATGCAATCTGATTACATACTATTGTTTCTTCCTACATTATTCAATAACTTTATTGTTTCTTATCATTTGAATAAGTTGAAACTTACAAATGTTGAGTTATTTGCTTCACTAAAATCCCCTGAGTATATAATGAAGAAATAGAATCCATCTGATAGTGCAATGATTGCATAGGTCAAAGGGAAGCGTGTCAAGAAGCAAGGATCCAAGAAGGATTCAACTCAAATGACAAAGAAGAAGAGCCAAACTGTTGGCACCTCTTTGAATGCCTTTACACATCTTGCATCCAAGAAAGGGGATATATGCCATCATTGCATAAAGTCGGGACACTGGAAGTGCCACTTTGCAAAGTACCTGAATACCCTTGAGAAGGGAAAAGGTGATGCCCCGACAGGTAACTCATCTACTTTCATCATTGAAATCAACTTACTCGTAGGATGAAAAGATAGTTGGATTGTTGATTTCATGCTGTTGTTCATGTATGCAATTTTTTGCATATGTTTCAGGAAACTAGAAGTCTTGATGATGGGTAGATAGTCATCTAGATGTGATCTGATGCAACCATTGTAGTAGTCGTCATCAGGACGTGTTGAATATTGTTATCTAGTAGAGGAGTCAGAATTATTAGAGAGTGTCTCTATGTTCTTGATTTTAGAAGGAACCTTATATAATATATATATATATACATACATATATAAGTATTATTTGGAAATGCATATTCATTCTTATTCCATGATAAACTTATCATAAGTTGTTATGTAATTTTGTGACAGATGGTTTATTAACATCATGTTGACTCTGTGAATTGAACATGCATGATTGTGTTATGAATGTCAATACCAGTGATAACTTTAATAATGATAATAATATTAAAACCCCTAAACGATCAAGGGAGGATGCAGATCATTAAGCTATGATCTGGCATCAAAGACTTGGACATGTGTCTCTTGATATGATCAAGAGACTAGTAAAGGACAGACCTTCAGATTTTCTGGATGTCCATTACCAACTTGCGAACATTGTATTCATTGGAAAATATCCAAGGCACTCTTCTCTAAGAAAGGTGAATGATGTGAAGGTATATTGGACCTAATACATACAAATGTATGCAATTTCTTTCGTACTGTGGATCGAAATGGACATCAATATTATGTAACCTTTATAGATGATCATTCGTGGTATGATTTCATCTTCTTATCATGTCACAAACATTAATATTTTGAAAAGTACATGCCTTTGACTGAGAACCAAACAGAAAGAAGATAAAACAGATTCGATCGATCGAGGTGGCGAATACCTCTCAGATAAATTCAGAGAATACCTTAAAGAGAGATAATTATTTCCAATCTCATTCCTTCAGGTACTCCTCAACTCAACTAAATTGCAAAGAGACGTAACAGAATGTTGTTGGACATGGGGAGATCAATGATGAGCAAAGAAAACTTACCTCTCAGTTTATGAGACATGTAGTAGAGACCACAACTTATGTTCTAAACATGATTCCATCGAAATCTATACTCAAAACCCCTCATGAGATTTGGTATGGTACCAAACCAAGTGCACGACACTTGAGGATTTGGGGTTGTTTGGTCCCGCTAAAAACGTAGATGCAAGCAAGTTGGAATCTTGCACCAGAGTGAGCTATTTCATTGGATAAGTAAAGAATGGTATTGGATACCAACTTTATGTTCTTGAGACTCAAAACTTATTAATCTAAAGATGTCGAATTTCCGGAAGATGAATTCCTTAGAAGTCAAAACAATGAAGTTAAGGAATTAGTCGAATCTAGTGAGACCGATGGAATTTATACACCAGAATTTGAAGAGATAATTGAAAATTACATGACCGTACCTGTAGAAGAGTTCTAGGGTTGTAAGAGAACCTGAAAGGTGCGAATTCCATGTATCATAAGAGTCTGATGATGACCGAACTTCATTTGATGAAGCTTTGGGTGATCGTGACATGGATAGTTGGATGATAACAATGGAGCGTGAGTTAGACTCAATGCACAAGAATGGTGTATGGACCCTTGAAGATCCACCTAATGGGTTCAAAAACATTGGGTGCAAATGGATCTTCAAGAGAAAGAGGGTACCTGATGGGAATTTAGAGACTTTCAAAGTATAGCTCGTAGCCAAGGCTTACACATACAGAGAAGGCATTGATTACGAAGAAACATTCTCTCTTATGGCCATGCTCAAATCCATTAGGGCATTTACTGTCATAGCTACACACCTGGAGTATGACATCTCACAAATGTATGCCAAGAATGCTTTCTTAATGGATACCTGGAAAAGAATATATATATATATATATGTGAAACTTCAAATGAGGCGGGGTCTCACCAATTTTGTGGTGAGTCCTCTATCTCATCCATTTAATTTATATCCCAAGGTTGTGATAAATGACACATTAATTACATTATTTTGATGGTAAAAAACCTAATTTGGTCATTTATCACATTCTAAAAATAGTATGTGACACCCACAAATTAATAACCATAATTATCTCTCGCTCTCTCTCCCTCCCTCTCCTCTCCCGATTTACACCTAATCCGGCGTATCACTCGCTCTCTCTTTCTCTCCCGATTGAGGGCGGGGGCAGCGTTCCTTCCTTCTTTTCTTGATCGAGGGCAGCGGCGGCATTCGTCCAGGCAGCGAAGGAGGCATTATTGATGGTCGACGAAGCACCAAGCTCCTAGCAGAGGTTCTCCTTCACGCAAAGAGCGGGTGATGTTTCTTCTCCGACGAGGGCTCCTGGCGGATGGGTGGGGCTCCTATGGTTGGCGGCAACAACGGAGAAGGAGGGTCGAGCTTGGTGGTGGTGCTTGCGGCAATGGCGAAGGGGCTTTCGTCAAGGAATGTGAGGTTCCTCCAGGCGAAAGGGGGTCGATCGGTGGATGTGCAATGGTAATGCACAGATTTACATTGTTGTTTAATAATTTACATAATTGACCTTTCGATTTACATATTGATTCACTTTTTTACAAATCTCATTATTGTTTTATCTTTTTTTTGCAGAGCTCTCTGGGAATTTTACAAAAGAGCGCGATACAATTACAAAAGGTCACGGAATTTTTACAAAATGAATATATACATTTACAGAAAACACTGGAGTTTACAAAGAGGAAAATTACTCTTACAAAAACTCATTGGAGTTTACAAAATGAATGTACCCATATACAAAACAGAATTACCAATTTACAAACGAAAATGTGAAAAATGAAATCATTACCAAAATTACATTAATAACATACATTTTCACAAAATCCCATGGACGTTTACAAAGATATGCTTTAAACCAATTCATTTGACGTAAAATTGGAAAAGGACCAGTAAAGTATGATTCAAAAATACCAAATCTAGAAAACATTAAATGGTAATTCAAATCCATTAAATGAAATTCAAATTTACAAAAAAAAGGATGACGGAATCGCCCTTTTGGACATGATTTTTTATGCTACCGTCAGATTGGGATCCGACGAATCCTATTGAAGGCTCACCACAATATTGGTGAGACCCCACCTCATTTGTAGTGCCATGTATACATATATATAATATATATATATATGGGTAAAATGGGGCTGCCCCCAGGGAGTAGCCAACGTGGCTACTCCCACCCCTATTTTTTCCTCATTTTTTTATTTTTTTAGAAAATAAAAACTTGCATATTCATCATTATATCCCTCTCACATTCTATTAAAATTTCGTCAGAAACAGAGACTCCTAAGCCCTCCATCCATACGTCATTTTTTTAACGGTCACAGGATTTTTTAAATCGACCTTGTTTGGATGGAGGCCGTAGGAGTCTTTGTTTCTGACGAAATTTTAATAGAATGTGAGAGGGATATAATTATGAATATACAAATTTTCATTTTCCAAAAAAATAAAAAAATGAGAGAAAAATAGGGGTGGGAGTAGCCACGTTGGCTACTCCTTGGGGGCAGCCCCATTTACCTATATATATATATATATATATATATATATACATGTGGAGAAGAACCAACGCTTCATAACTGAGGAAGAACAGGTATGCAAGATAAAGAAATCCATCTATGTGCTCAAACAAGTTTTTTGTAGTTGAACATCTAATTTGATGAAACCATATAGAGTTATGATTTTGTGCAGACTTCGGATGAACTGTGTGTGTACAAGAAGCATAGTGGGAGTGTCATCATGTTCATTGTTCTTTATGTAGATGACATCTTATAATTGGGAATGATACATGGATTATGACTAGTGTTATGATCTGGTTGTCCAATACCTTTGAGATGAAAGATTTCAAAGAACCCTCTTTCGTCATGGGTCTGAAGTTGTTCAGAAACAAACAAAAGAGGATATTAGGACTGTCACAATAAGGATACATCAAGAAATATTAGATGATTCAATATGAATGATTCTAGGAAAGGCTTCCTTCCCTTAAGACATGGTATTCAACTATCTAAAGGGATGGCTCCTTAATCTATTAACAAAAAGGAAGTCATGGCTGGTTTCCCTTATGCATCGTATGTGGGAAGCCTAATGTATGCCATGATGTGAACTAGACCAGACATCTTCCATGCAATGGGTGGTAAGCCGTTCCAGTCCTGCTATGAAGAGAAACACTGGTATGTAGTAAAGAGCATCTTCAAATACATAAGAAGAACTAAATACATCATGGTTTATGGACATAGTGATCTCCAATTCTTAGGATATAATGATTCCAACTTCCAATCAAATGTGGATGATTAGAAGTCATCCTCTCGGTTCTTATTAATGTTGAACGGTGGTGTTGTGAGCCGGAGAAGAAAGAAGCAGGACATCATATCTAATTCAACAACTGAAGTAGAACACATAGACACAAGAGATATTGCTAAAGAGGGTATTTGGTTGCGCAAGTTCATTTAGGATCTTGACGTAGTTTCCACATTAAAATATCTGATTACATTGCTTTGCGATAACACAAGTGTAATAGTGCAAGATAAGGACCTCGGTGGCATCAAAGAAGCAAACATGTGGAGAGGGTATATCACATCATCCGGGAGATCCAAAAGCGTGGTGATATCACAATCACCAAGGTTTCCTTTGCTGATAACATTGCTTACCCACTAATCATGCAGTTGACCCAAAAGGTCTCCGACCACCATGTAATTAATATGGGATCGAGAGTTGTACATGAATGGTTCTAAGGGCTAGTGGGAGACTGTTGGACTTGTTATCCCTTAACTCCCCATTATTGCAATAAAAGTTATTATTTTATCATGTACTTTATGAAATGAATGAATGATTTTTACTATTAAGGTCCCTTTGTACAATTAAGGTTATGTACCATGAACATATTGAATAACATGCAACTGTGAGTACACAATTAACTTCAAACATGTGATATTCAATAATGATCTTCAGTTTGAGAAAGAGATGGCAATCATTCTTTAAAGACTTATTTCACACTGACTTCTTGAAGCAGGTCCTCTGCATAGGAATGAAGATTCAAAAGTCTTGGAATAGTCAAGTCAAAGAGTTAACTTGATGAGGTCGAGATAAATTAAGACCTAAATCGTAACTTTCATGATCATGCACACATTCTTTGACCTGAGAAAGATATGTATCTGTATGGTATAGTGTGAACATTTGATAGACCAATAGATTTGTGACCAAGCCAAGGTCCATATACCGGCCCATTAGTATGCATATGAAGTCATATGAGATGTATGATATCTCAAATGAATCATAAAGGTTTATAGTTGATGAAATGGGAGACAGAGTTCACTCGTGTGATATTTTGGGGTAAAAATGGATTACATGTGTGGTCATCTTATTTATGAAGTAAGATACGAATTCGAGATGTTAATATATACTTTTGGAAAGTATATGATTGATATTGTCACCCAATTACCAAACAAGAAATTGATATATTCTGAAGAAAACAATCAAATCAAGTTTCAACTTTAGACTTATCAAAGTCTTCTAGTATGAAAGATGAATGAGCATTGGGAATACTTGAGGTTACATCTATTGTAATATGACATTTACCATGATACTTCTATTCCAAAGAAGTGATGAAACATGATGAATTTTAGTGACTCCATTTAGCTAGATGATTTTTGATTTATTTTTATTAAATCAAAATTCACTTGAATCCAATTACATTTCCAAATTCATTTTTATATCCAAATGTTGGAAATAGAAATGGTCTAGAAATCCAAATTCAGCTCATCAACATTTTACTAAAAAAGCTTGAATCCTGAAATTGGATTCGTATCCGGATGTCAAGTCAATATACATGGAGAGTATGATCTCCTTGATATCATCTCCAAGTATTTGCATATGTATCTTATGCATCCTAATTGCATTCAGACTCATACCTATTGATGACAATATTGGAATAATTATGATTGTTACATTTTATTGATAAGGGTAATTTTGACTCAGATACACAAGTATAGCTCATTAATTAATGTGACTAGTTATACACTATAATTAAAATTTATATAGATATTGATCAATATAAATATTTATATAAATATTATTTATATAATACTTCTAAGGCATGAGATTATGTTTTTATTCACATTGATTTTGTAGATGTAAATTGATTTACGTTTATTTCTTGGGCTCATGAATTTGATTCACAAGCTTTAAGGATTAATTCCATAATTTCTTTAATTTTTATAATATTATTATCAGATAAATTAATTGATAAATAAAATTTGCATCAACAGTATCCATATATGGAAAACATGGGATGTGTACAATATTATTGTACAATGCACCACTTTGTTGAATCCTGGTTGATTAAGGACTATAAAGTTGTTACTTATTTTATTATTAATTAAATAATATTAATTGGAGGTAAAAAATGAGATAATCCTTATTGAATCTGGACTTGCTCTTAGCCCTTGATTTAAAATCTAAGGGACACTATCATACACATAGAACGTATACACAAGTATAAAAGGAGGGCAATGCCCTCTCTTTTAATACACAGTTTTGAGAGCAATGTCCCTTAGAAATTTGTGCTTCTTGTGATAGAAGAGTCTTGAGAGTCTCCATCCCTCATAAGTCTCTTCTTATTGCCTTGTTCGATGTCCGGGCTCGTGGGAAGAAATGTGACTCATCTCCGCGCACGCGAGAGACAAGTCTGCAGATTGGGCTTCATTTGGAAGGTTTTTTTTATTTAGAAACTCACACTTAAAGGTAACCTTGATCTATAATATTATGAAGTATGAATTTTAGAAATTATTTTGGAAATTATTTCCTTAGAATTTATAATTTCTAAATGCTCAAATTATTGTGGCACATTTTCTAGTTGATTCGATGAAGTAACATTATTTTGGCAAAAAAGTTTACCAAATATTCTATATTTTCCGTGATGTACAGTAAATATTTTTTTATCTATTTACTTTAGAGATAGTGCTAGCTGATGTGAAATTGTCACGTTTCTTCGAAGGAGTTAATGGACTATGAACTCATGAGACATTCATCAAGCGACAAAATGGTCGAGTCGCCCCCTTAGATGATTCAAGTAGAATATTTGATCTAAAGTAGTTGATGTCAATATTGAGTAAATGTTGAGAGTTGGGCCTTCCCTTTACGTGAAACCTGAGAATGGCCTCTCCCACATCTTATAGAGACCTAGAGTTGATTCGCTTATATAGGGACCTTCGAGAAGAGATCGCTTTTTGAGGAGCCATAAGTAGAAGATGATGGATGAAGTAGAAATCCTTTAGATACATTTCAATTGGAAGAATATATACTACTATCATTCCACCTTTCTCTCATATAAGTGTTAGAATAAGAACATAGGTCATCAAGTTGGGAGAAACAACGTAGAACATAAAAAACATTCTTTTTTCTCGACTTCCTTTTTCTTCTTTTGTAAGGCATCTTCTTCTTTTTTTAAGTTTTTCTTTTCTTCAGATTTTCTTTTTTCAATCTTTTTCCTCTTTTTCTGGATACTATAGAAGTGACCATTGGATCGAAAAAGTGTCTTCTCTCCCCTTTGTGAATACAACACATAAATTTTAGCATTTCGCCATTGTTTTTAAAATATTTGGGCTATCAGATTCCCTCCTTCTACAAATGACCAGGGTTCCAAGAACCTATCTCCACCTCAATCTGTAGGAGAGGAGGAGGAAGCCCATCAGTGTCAGGAGGTGTGATCCGGAATGAAGGCATTACCGCCATGTGGTATGAGCAAAGGAGTCTCGAGCGAATGGGAATTTTATGGACGTTGCCTCCTACAACATGACTTGCATGATCCTTTATCTTCTTGTAGGTTGTGTGGAGGAGTTCTCAAGGCTAGAGACGTGGCTAGACCTCCTAAGGAGATAGAAATAACCTGAAGGAGGCACGTAGATGATCATGTTGAGTGTCAATCCTAAGAACATGCGATAATTTGGGATGCACGAGAAGAGCGGCCTTATGTTTTGGTGATGGTGATTGTAGGCATATTGGTTCTTTGTGATTTTAAAGATGGCACATACAGAAGATGATATCGTAGTCTCTTGCATATTCTTCTTTGATTGCAGGACTGTTAAGGATTTTAGCTCGACCTAACTCTGCTAAGAAGAAAGTTGTTGTTACTTAGTCTTATTATTTCTTTGTTCAAAAGATCTATAATATGTTTATATGTATTTAATTTGGATGTTGTTACTCCAGCAAGCTTCAAGCCACAAGTTTTCTTTTTAGGAATATAATTTTTTTATGAACTGATGATCATATTTCTTACACTAATCGATAACTCCTTGTCAATTATTTGTTCCACTGATCAATCATGAATTGTTGATCATGTAAATAAACTTATCAAAAATTATTTAAACACCATTCAAATGATCATAAATTGATCGATCATATTGTTCTAGCTAAACAATTAGTTTCAATTGATCAATCATATCTGTTAACCTAATCGATCATATCAAGAAATCATCTTTGATTTCATACCATTTTTGTTTTTGATGAACATTTTCTTGAGATCATATATGAGGAACCCCGAAACCATTGTTGGAAGACACACCACTTGAGTATTCACTCATATTCTCATTATACAAGCTAGATGCTATTTTTGAGTGATTCTCTTGACATTCTCTCTCATGTTCTTGGAATTGTTTGATATTCTCAGAAGAATATTCTTGGTTGAGAAAAAGTTGAGAAACAAGCTTGTCCATTCAACAGTGCTCGACCTATTAGCCTTCTTCCAAGTTATTCCAGATCAGTTAGAATACTTCTGGCAGCTTCATCTCAGCGTGGTGATATTTACTATTGTTTAATATTACTTATCTTCTTGAGATATTTTTGATATAATTGCTTGTGTTATTATGGTGAATTATTTTTGCAATCATACTACTATTATTTATCTCTAAATATCAACTTCTATTGCTTGGAGAATTATTATGTGATATCTACTAAGATAACCCTTCTGGATTATTCGGTATCGTACATCTTGTTTCCAGTTAACATCTTTCTACAAGACGCAAGGTGTCTGATCCTAAGTATGTAGAGAAGCTATTGGATGTAAGACCTTCAAGGAAACATGAAGAAAGTTGAAATCTCACGTGTTCTTCTACTTGAGCAATAGTGTTTGATTTGTAGTGTTGATGTCGGTGTTTGATCCAATATTGTGAAGCGTCAACTTTATAAACACTTGAGATATCCACGCAAATGTCTCATACTTTAGTGAAGTATTTGATTAGCTCAACTAATCGGGAAATCCTGAGTCAGGAAAACTTGGGTCATGATTTTTACCCTTGTGGGTTTCCACATAAAAATACTATGCAAGTGTGCTAATCGATTTGCTTGAATATTCTATCGCTGCTTGTTGGTTATTCCGTGAAGTTTTTTAAAAGTACCTCGAACCATTATCCCCTACCCACTTTACTAGTGTCACGATCCCCTAACTCATATTGATTGATTCTCCCCCTTGTTTTCTCATAAACCGTATGTCCATGCTGAAGAAGATGCATTTCTACGAGTTTCACATAGAGATCTCCAAAGGTGGTGTCACTGCGAGTATGTGGCATCATCTCCTAAAGGATGTATCATGGGCATCGCCTGGAGATATCATGCTCCTGATCAAGGTCTACTAGTGTTACCTGCATTGCCAAGAGCATGTACTAGAAGTTGATGGAAATGGCTACAAAGAAGTAGGGTTTCAAAAAAAAACTCTAGTTGCTTTTGAACTTAGTGACAGCCTAATCGTTAGAACTTGAACAAGTATATTATAATAATCGAACTTAATAAAAATCAAATCTCTCAAATCCGACTTGCTCTTATATCATATTAAAATAAAATAATACGGAAGAAAATTGATAATCAAAATAATAAGAACATTAATGAGCACGGGAGAATTTATGTGGAATCCTACATTGTTAGAAATCTTGGTGAAATCATGGGAGAATGCCCCTAGGGTCTAATATTCTATTGTAATATCTTTCGATGAATACAAGGGGTGCAGGGCTTCTTATATAGTTCCACTGACAAACTAAAGTATAACTTAGAGATATCCAATTATCCATCTTATACATACTTTAGTAAGGACATTAATGGATTGAGAAAAAGCTGCGTGTTATCTTTATGGAGGACCCTTTGGTGAGAACTCATGTGAACTTTAATATTTATAGGGGATTCTTCACAAAATATGTATATTAATTCTATTAAAGTTTACGACAGATCCACGTATTGGCTTCTAATCTCTTCTTCCACAATGGAATCCTTAACAAATAACACGTGTGCAACATGTCTCCGGTCTATGGACTTGATTGTTATAAGAATAACATCAAATGTTAGTATCATTGAGTTGATGATATCAGTAAGGGGAGTTGTATCTTCTCTTAGGGTATCCACGACATATATTGATAAATTGTTGATATCACAAATACAATACCAAAATATCAAGGATATGGTGAAATATTGTTGGAAGCTGATACGGGGGATCTATCGTAGTGGACATGTGATGTAGGTTTCAGGTAAACGAGTTTCCGAAGCCCTCCCATCTCTCGAATGTTCTAGGAAAGGATTGTTAACGTCCATTGATAGGAATAGAAATCACAATATAGATAGGTGGTGTAGGTTTCAGTCTATATGGCATTTTGGTGCTCAGATCCTTTGTAAATAGCATTCATTCATTGGGGAGTTTTCAAAGGAGAGTAGGTCAGGGAGGACTTCATTGGATAGTTTAAGTGTATTTGTGTAATCTCCATGTTGGGGGAGTCTGTGGGTGAATTAATATGGCCCTAAGGTGTGAAAGCATATTGAATAAGTTATAAGGAGAACCAACTACCCCAAAGGATTGGGGGTACATGGGGTAGTGCTTCTAGTATACATGCTTAGGCTTCACCAATAGGTTGCTAAATCTGGTGTACTTTGGGGCAAGGAGTTGGCCTTAGGGTGGTCACGGGAGAACCGTGGTAGCTAGGCTTGCAGAATGGCTACGTACAGTGTGTTTTTTTTATTTTGTCAATTGCACGGGATGGCATAAATTCACTTCAAAATGTTATCAAAGATGCTAGCTCCCATGCTCTTGAGCCACATGATGGTGTTTTCCGTGAATAACATAATATGTAAATGTGATCTTACAATGGTAGTGGAGGGGTGGAAAAGAGCTTCAAAAATACCATCGGGTGTGACAGCCGCAATCCCGTTAGGGTTTGCACAAAAATTGAGGATATTTATAAGGAGTTTAACCACAAAGGATGGTGCTTCGAAGGTTAACATCTTGCTGAAGATTTTGCCGAAGTTATTCAAGAAGTAAGGCTAGCGAAGGCGAAGAGCAAGACCTAATACAACGAGCCAACTGGGGTACACAGCCTCAGTTTTCTTGGACCTAAAGGATAGAGATCGTCGATAGAACCTGATGGTTAAATC
Organism: Ottelia alismoides; assembly: GCA_037367405.1. NCBI lineage: Eukaryota > Viridiplantae > Streptophyta > Magnoliopsida > Alismatales > Hydrocharitaceae > Ottelia > Ottelia alismoides. The sequence continues at coordinate 813,005 of JAZKJV010003337.1, read as the reverse complement.
ATCCAAGGAGGTGAATGAGGTGCCCATGAGGTTGTTGTAAAGCTTGCTATTCAAAATGTCAAAAGATGTTTTGACCAACTTCATCCATGAGAATGTTTTTAGTTTACTTTAGGGATGGTATATATTTGGCGAACTTGATGATCAAGCATATGAGAAGCTCGCACATAGTCTGCACAGATTTAGAGCAAATTTCAGCTTGTCATATGGGGATATATATGGTATTTTCCTTTGAGTTGGGATCCCTAGATTGAGTGGGATAAGGGAATCCGTTTGGTCTGAAACCCTTAACTTGTGTGCTGCTTCATGTTCCCCAACTTGAGGTTGTTAAGCAGGAAGAGGGATTGAAGGGCAGGACATGTTTCAAGTCGAGAATGGTGCACAACCTAAGGGGATATTTTCTTCCAAATCGAAACAATATATATACGATGACTTTAGTGGATGTAAGGGCTTGGTAGGAGTGAGACTTGCAGCTGATGGCGTTCATGAAGAATTGACGACCGGTTGTTGAGTGGATTTAGGGTTTTTGTGGAAAGTGTAAGTGCACATGACCTAGGGATAGAGTTCATTGTGGGTGACGATTGGGATTCCAGAATGATGTCCTAAGTGGTTTAATCGCCTATTGTATGGGCTGTAGGGTTTTCCTGATTGGACATGCATTATTTTGATGTTGGAATCAGATCCTATTAGACATGTGAGCCTACGACGAGCCTTTATGCAATAAATGTTATTGCAAATATCATTCTATGATCTAAAATTAAGAATATTTAGTTTGCATAATAGGTCCCTTAGTACAATTATGGTTATGTACCATGGCCTTCTTAATGATCATATAACTGTTGATACAATTGTTGAATAATAGAGACTGGTGCTTGGATGAATATCTAAATAGTTAGATTGAGGACTCATCAAGCACCATCAAATGATTATTAAGAGATGATCTCCAGCCCGAGTAGGGTATGGAAATTCTTTCTCTAATGGGTTGATATCTAACCGACCTCTTTATGTAGCTCATGTGCACAGGACTCGAGATTTGGAGCTGTTAGATAAGATAGGTCAAAAAGTTGACTTAACGAGATGGAGATAACTAGGACTAGGCACACATCCTTTGACTGGAGATAGATGTATTGATATTGTTAGCCATGTGAGCCCGAGGCGAACCATTCTTACAATAAATGTTATTGTAATATATATATTTTATTAATAAAAGTTATTGATCGTTTCACTCCCTTTCTGAAATTAAATGAATGCACTAAAAGGTCCCTCTGTACAATTAGGGTTATATACCATGGCCGTATTGATGATTATGTAGTTGTTGATTCATTAATTGAATCATAGATGCTGGTGTTTGGATGAATTTCTAAAGAGTTAGATAGAGGACTCATCAAGCACCATCAAATGATTACTAAGAGATGATCTCCAACCTGAGTAGGAGATGGCAATCCTTTCTCATAAAGGCCGATATCTGACTGACCTATTGATGCAGGTCCTCTGCATGGGAATAGTGATTCGGAGGTGTCAGATTAGTTAGGTCAGACGGTTGACTTAACGAGATCGGGATAACCTAAGTGCTATGTTGAATGCTATCACAGCATAGGCACACATCCTCTGACCAGAGACAGATGTGTTACTATATGTCTGAGTGTGTACATTTGGCAGACCAATAGGTTGATGACCTAACCAACGACTATACACCGGCGAGCTGGTGTGCATATAAGGGCTAATGAGTAATACGATCTCTCAAAGGGATCATATAGGTTCTCTTATCAACGGGAAGACATGAGCACACTCATGAGGTATTGGGACCGATTAAATTCCATGCACGGTCGTCATGCTTTAAAATCATGATAAGAATTTGAAGGTATGATATATGCTTTGGGAAAGTATATGATCGATACTGATTCCCAATGACCAATATTAAGAAACTTGGTGATCAAACCCTGAAGATGATAGTGTAAAATTGATCTATATCTTCAGGTTGGTCATAGGTCTTCCAGTATGCAGGATGTACATGTATTGGGAATACCTAAGAGTGATGTGATCATAAACGATTGTAAAGCCATGACGCTTCCATTCTGAGAGAGTGATGAAACATGTTTGGATTTTAGTGGCTCCTCTCATTAGAGAAGTAATCTGATCTTGGTCCAAGTGTTGGACATTGATCTGAATGAGATTCATATGCAATAAGAAGATTTGATTTGCGGTCTTGATTTAATCAATCATATGTGAGAGGTCCGTGAGATCTGGATTTGAGTTGGGATCTCAATATCCAAGTCACTATATGTGGAACAATACAACCGCCATTTCCTTATCTCCAAGTATCTACGGAGAAAGCACACTATTCTTGAAAGAGTTCAAGAATAATTCCTTTGATGAATTATGTCTCCAAGCAACAAGATGAAGATAATTAAATGAGATTTAATTATCAAGAATAATATGAATAACATTCATATTATAAGATTGATTATCCTAGATAATTAAATGAGATTTAATTATCCATGCGATCCAGAAAATGCAGATTGTGGATAGTACTATCCATGCGATCCATAATATCAGTGTATATTATAAATATGATTTATAATATATTAGAGAGAGAGAGCACCTTTGTAAATGACATTAATTGATTATTAATGTGAATTGAATTCACATTAAGCAATTAATTGGAAATGTATTTTACAATTTTGTTTGGGTTGTGAATATGATTCACAATTTTCCAATGGCATGATTGAAAAATTCACTAATTAATTTAGAATTAATTTAGTGAATGTATTTGCAATAAATGTTGTTGCAAATAAGAGATAATGAGATAATATAAAAAGAGAGGATAAAATCCACCAATAAAAGAGGTAGCGTCACCTATGAATTGGTCATGGGTGAGGCCCCCCTTTTTAAGAGTGGGTTATTAACCTATTTATTATTATCTTGTGATAATTAATTTTATTGAATTAAATTATGTTGATGATAATGCAACATATATTTAATTTAATTTAAATTAATAAGTTCTTGTTTTAAACAACAATGATCATGGTCATTGATTAATAACACATATCAATCTAACCATTGATTTTGTGTATCCCATGGATTGTGATCCATGGACTCCCAAACTAATATATAAGAAGGGCAATCCTAGCCCTTTGAAAATATACAAAATATTACACGTATACTCTCTCTCTACTCTCATTCTCATGCCATCTCTCTCTCTCTAAAGGTTGCCATCCACCTTGAGATATTGAGAGAATTGCAGTCCTTGTTACGCCATCGTGTTGTCACCTCGATTGCTCGTGGATCTCCATCTTCTTTGGAGCATCTCGCACTAGAAGGAGACACCAGATTTCGTTGGACGAAATCAGGAGATTCAAGACTTGGATCATCATCGAGGATTGCGGGAAGCACGCGTCTCATCATCGCACCCGCAAGTGCCATCTTCGTGGATCAGACTTGAGTCAGGAGGATTTCTTACTTTAGAGATCAAGTGATCGCAACCACGCTTCAAGAGGTATTTCTAATACTTTGTGGTTTGATGAAACAATCCAAAAAATGTTCTTGGGATCATGTGGTTTCATCTTATTATTCAAAATTTTAAATTCCGCTTCAAGAGTGACTAGTGCAACTAGTCGCTCTGATCGCATTGGATGCGATCATCACGCTTCCGTGATGCGCTTAAGTATTCTCCATATCCTTCAGGTGGTATCAGAGCCTTAGGTCGGAAAGGTTTTGGATACGATCTGTAAACCTAGGACGACTTCGTTTGTAAGGGTTGCGAAAGTTTTATTGTATTTCAATTTTCGCATCTCCGTTTAATGGGATCTTTCGGCACTGTTTAAATTGTTTAACACAAAATATTCAATTGTATTTTGTTTCCCATTAAATAAGGAAACCATAGGATCTGAGTTTATGTAATTTGGATTTCGTTACTGATGATATGGCCTTTTGAATAAACATGTATTCACTATTGCGGAAACTGCGAATCTTAACATGATTGATGAGTTAATTACTATTTTAATGTGCTTAGAAATGCATGAAATATCACTTAGATTCTGTCATAAATCAAATTAGCAATATTAGGAAAATGATTTTGCATAATTTGGATTTACATTGATCAAGCTATGTTGATTTTAGTGATTAGGGATCACTACTGGAAATTAATAAACTTGATCATGAACCTTGTGATAGTCATTCAAATAAATTGATGAAAATTAATTGTTAATTTTCTGAAATGATTATTGATAAATATTTGTAAAATATTTAAAGATGATAATTATTTCTTTGAATGGCATTTCACTAACCAAAATAATAAGATAGTTGATCTTGATCATAATTGGTTGATATAATATCATCAACAAACATTGTTTTCATGCAAACCTCTAGTTTATCCTACAATAGTTATAGGATAACTTTTACATGCAAAACCCTCTTGCTTGAATAGGATTGGGGATTTCTTTAGCAAATCTCCTTATAATATTATCAAAATGGTTTTTATGAATATTATATGGTATAATTTCGGTTGAAAAATCAAAGAGCATCTCAAAGTACACAATGATCTATTTGGCATTATCCTTTCCTGAGGTGGATATGGTGTCTAGTCAGGGAGCGTTGGGGTAGCGGGTCGCACCGGTTGCGGTCTGCCCCACTCCCATCGGTACCGGCCATGACATCGGGTAGGGACTCGATAATGCCCGAGAAATCAAAGTGTATTTTTCTAATTATTAAAATTCGAATAATACGTACTTTGAGATCATACCTTCTATTCAAGAAATAATCAACTTTGTTGATTACAAATTGGATTGATAATTAATTTAATGTAATTAAATTTATTATATCCAACTAAAAGCACTCTATTATGAATAGATGTGTATTTCCCTGGGACGAATTAATTATGTGAATATGATTTATGATATTTAATTAATTATAATTTGAATGAGGTGGAGGATCACATAAGTGACATCCATGGTCTCCCGTCAAGGCAAAGGATTCTGTCGCCAGATATTGTATGTAGGAAACGCCTATCCGAAGTGACATCTCCTGTATATGATTTATTTGGTTCGAGTTCTTTGCTTCCCGAAAGAGTAAGGTCGTATACGTAGTGACCCCATTATCTGGTCCTCATATTATTGGGGCGATATTGGATTGCGTATAGCAAGTATTAAGCCTGTTGACGGTTGGTTCAATTAACGGCAGGTCAACATCATCTAAGGGGTGGTGGGCCCGGGTGCTAAAGACCGAATTGGAAAATGCAAGTTGGACTTGCAAGGCAGAATGTGTTCCGGCTTCTCTTTATTCAAGTCACAGGTTCTCATATTATTGGAATGTGACAAAGATAGAGAGGAGATCTCAGTTCTTGCTTGAGATATAGCGGTAAGTATATCTCTTTTTTTGAAAGATAATAAGGGAATAAACTTTCAAAATTTACATTACAAGAAAATTTTTTATTTAAAATGCCTTAATCAAATGTTTTAAAAATGAATATATGATTATTTACATGTTTAAATATAGTGTATTCTTAATTTAAGAAAATGAAGTCCATGAACCCACTGAGCAGGCTCCTAGAGGTCAATCAGTTGACCGGACCAAATTATTCAGATTGGATCCGAAATTTGGATCTTGTCCTTTCTGCGGAGCGCATCTTGTATGTGTTATCCAACGACAAGATAGCAGACCCTCAGACTCTGGAACATAAATCTTCTAATGAAAAATATGATGAAGATCATAACTTGGTGAGATGTTATATCCTTGCCTCATTATCCAATGTACTTCAGAAGCAGCATGTGGAAATGAACCATTGCCAAGAAATTGTGCTGAATCTGAAAGAAATGTTCGGTGACATAAACCGCACACAGTGTTATAATGCGATGAAAGAGCTTATTCGCCGTAAGATGCAGGAAGGGACCTTTGTCAGAGAACACGTACTCAAAGTGTTTAGGTACCTGTCTGAATTGGAAACCCTGGGAGCCTACATGGATTCTGAAATGCTGGTTGATTTCATTCTCCTATTGCTGCCTAAGTCTTTCAATAACTTTGTCGTATCATATCACATGAGCAAAGGTGATTTTACTAACATTGGGTTGTTAGCTGCATTAAAGTGTGTAGAAGACGTAATGAAGAAGTATGACCCCTCTGCTAGTGCAATGGTTGCACAAGTAAAAGGAAGGCACGATCGGAAGAAAGGTTCTCAGAAGGGCCCAGCCCAGAAGAGAAAGAAGAAGAATCAAGGAGTTGGTTCATCATCTAGTGCTTCCACACTAATTACATCTAAGAATACCGATGTCTATCACCACTACAAGAGGCCGAAGCACTGGCGACATAATTGCCCAGAATACCTGAAGTCGGTTGACAAAGGTAAAGTCCCAGCAGGTATGAAATCTACTTTCAGCTTAAAACTAGTTTTCTCGTTGGACGAGAAGGAAGTTGGGTAGTAGATTCTGGTGCTTCTGTTCATGTATGCAATTTGTTGCATTTGTTTCCGGAAACTAGGAATCTGGAGCAAGGGGAGATAGTCATCCAGATGGGATCTGATGCAAGTGTTGTTGCAGTCGCCATCAGGACCTGCCAACTATTGTTATCTAGTGGTAGAGTCTAAGTACACTTGTGGTAGAGTCTTAGTTCATAAAGAGTGTCTTTATGTACCTAAAGTCAGAAGGAACTTGATATATGTATCTTAACTTGTTAGAAATGGATATTCCTTCCTTTTATGTAATAAATTAGTCATTAATCAATATGATAAATTTATTGCAAATGGTGTTTTGACTTCTGGTGGACTCTATGAATTGTGCATTGATGAACATGTCATGAATGTTACTTCCACAAATAAGAACCCTAAATGATCCAGGGAGAATGAAAATCATTCGAATATGATTTGGCATCAAAGACTTGGTCATTTATCTGTTGATAGGATCAACAGATTGATAAAGGATGGACCTTTACATTTTCTACAAGTTCAATCTTTACCTGCTTGTGAACATTGCATTCGAGGTAAAATGACCAGGATGCCTTTCCGTAACAAGGTGATAAGATGCGAAGGTATTCATGAAGTAGTACATACTGATGTATGTGGTCCCTTCAGTACTGAGACTCAAAATGGATATCAATATTATTTGACATCTATTAATGACCATTCGCGATACAGGTTTATCTTCCTACTACATCGTAAATCTTAAATCTTTGTAAAGTTCAAAGAGTTTAAGGCTTTGGTTGTGAACCAGACCGATAGGAAGATTAAACGGATTCGATCTGACCGAGGTGACGAGTAACTCTCATATGAATTAAAGGAATACCTTATAGAGAATGGATTTGTCTCCAATCTCACTCCTCCTGGAACCCCACAACTTAATGGTGTTGCTGAAAGATGCAACAAGACCATCATGGACATGGTCCGTTCAATGATGATCAAAGCACATTCACCTCTTAGTTTATGGGGATATGCAGTAGAGATTGCAATATATATCCTAAATAGGATTCCTAGCAAATATGTACCTAAAAACTCCTCACGAGATTTGGTATGGTACCAAGCTTAGTGTAAGACACTTGAGGATTTGGGGTTGCTTGGTCCATGCAAAGAACGTGGACACAAGTAAGCTAGAATCTCGCACTCGTGAGTGTTACTTCATTGGGTATGTTAAAGATGGTATCAGATACCAGCTCTATGATCCTGAGACCCAAAAGGTTTTTGTCTCTAGAGATGTAAAATTTCTTGAGGACGATTTCCTTAAAGGTCAAGACAAAAATGAAGTAGAGGAACTCATTGAATCCCCTGAGGATTCTGAGCTTCTGAACCAGAAAGTGAAGAGATAATAAAGATGAAACACGCATACCTCTTCGAAGGAGTTCGAGGGTGGTTGCACTACCTGAAAGGTATGAATTTCATGTGTAAAGTAAGACAGACAATGATCCTACTTCATTTGATGAAGCACTTGCAGATCATGACATGGATAGATGGATGCTAGCAATGAAGTCAGAAATGGACTTAATGCATAAGAATGGTGTATGGACCCTAGAGGATACACCTAAAGGGCTAAAACCCATTGGGTGTAAATAGATCTTCAAGAGAAAAAGTGGACCTGATTGGAAAGTAGAGACTTTCAAAGCACGACTCGTATCCAAGGCTACACACAGAGAGAAGGCATCGACTACGATGGGACGTTCTGTCCTGTGGCTATGCTTAAGTCCATCAAGACACTACTAGTTATAGCTGCATCTCTTGACTATGACATATGGCAGGTGGACGTTAAGATGACTTTCCTCAATGGATACCTCGAGGAGGATATCTATATGGAGCAGCCCTGGGGCTTCATAGTTTAGGATGGCAATGTATGCAAGCTAAAGAAATCCATCTATGGGCTCAAACAAGCTTCTCGTAGAAGGAACATCAGATTTGATGAAACCATAAAGAGTTATGATTTTGTGCAGAATCCTGATGAACCTTGTGTGTACAAGAAGCTTAATGTGAGCGTCATTGTGTTCATCGTGCTTTACGTAGATGATATCCTTATCATTGGGAGTGATACATGAATGATGACTAGTGTGAAAATTTGGTTATCCCATACCTTTAAGATGAAAGATCTTGGAGAAGCCTCTTCATCTTAGGCCTAAAGTTGTTGAGAAATCGAGAAAAGAGGATATTGGGATTATCACAACATGGATACATTAAGAAGATTCTTAAATGATTCCATATGTATAGTTCTAAGAAAGCACTCCTCCCCTTAAGACATGGTATACATCTGTCTAAAGGGATGACTCCTCAAAGTGATGAGGAAAAGAAGGCCATGGCTGGATGCCCCTATGCATCAGCTGTAGGAAGCTTAATGTATACCATGATGTGTACTAGGCCAGACATCTACCATGTTGTGGGAGTGGTAAGTCATTACCAATCTTGCTATGGAGAGTAACACTAGAATGTAGTGAAGAACATATTCAAATATCTAAGACGGATGTAAGATTACATCTTGGTCTATGGAGATGGTGATCTCCAAGTCTTGGGATATACAGACTCAGACTTCCAGTCGGATATTGATGATCGAAACTCGACATCCAGGTTTGTATTCCTGTTTAACAGTGGTGTTGTGAGCTGGAGAAGCAAGAAGCAGGACACTACGACAGATTTAACAACAGAAGTCAAATATATTGCCGCATTGGATGCTGCAAAGGGGGCGATGTGGATGCGCAAGTTCATCATGGAGCTTGGCGCAATTTCCTTTGATACTCCCATCTCGTTACTCTGCGATAACACGGGAGCCATTGCCCAGGCAAAAGAACCCAGATGGAATCAAAAGAGCAAGCACGTGGAAAGGAAATACCACATCGTTCAGGAGATTCAAAAGCGTGGCGATATCCTCATCACCAAGGTGGCCTCTACTGACAACGTTGCTTATCCTCTTACCAAACCTCTGACACAGAAGGTTTTCGACCAGCACATAATGAGTATGGATTTATGGATTGTTCCTAAATGGTTCTGAGGGGTAGTGGGAGATTGTTAGCCATGTGAGCCCGAGGCGAACCATTCTTACAATTAAATGAATGAATGCACTAGAAGGTCCCTCTGTAAAAAATTAGGGTTATATACCATGGCCATATTGATGATCATATAGTTGTTGATTCATTAATTGAATCATATATGTTGGTGTTTGGATGAATTTCTAAAGAGTTAGATAGAGGACTCATCAATCACCGTCAAATGATTACTAAGAGATGATCTCCAACCTGAGTAGGAGATGGCAATCCTTTCTCATAAAGGTTGATATCTGACTGACCTATTGATGCAGGTCCTCTACATGGGAATAGTGATTCGGAGGTGTCAGATTAGTTAGGTCAAAGGGTTGACTTGACGATATCGAGATAACATAAGTGTTGTGTTGAATGCTATCAAAACATAGGCACACATCCTCTGACAAGAGACAGATGTGTTACTATATGTCTGAGTGTGTATATTTGGCAGACCAATAGGTTGATGACCTAAACAATGTATATACACCGGTGAGATGGTGTGCTTGTAAGGGCATATGAGTAATACGATCTCTCAAATGGATCATACAGGTTCGCTTGTGAACCGGAAGACATGAGCTCACTTATGAGGTATTGGGACCGATCAAATTCGATGCATGGTCGTCGTTCTTTGGAAGCAGGACAAGAATTTGAAGGTATGATATATGCTTTGGGAAAGCATACGATCGATACCGATTCCCAATGACCAAGATTGAGAAACTTGGTGATCAAACCCTGAAGATGACAGTGTCAAATTGATCTATATCTTCAGGTTGGTCATAGGTCTTCAAGTATGCAGGATGTACAGCTTTTGGGAATACCTGAGGGTGATATGATCATAAACGATTGTATAACCATGACGCTTCCATTCTGAGGGAGTGATGAAACATGTTTGGATTTTAGTGGCGCCTATCAGTAGAGAAGTAATCTGATCTTGATCCAAGTGTTGGACATTGATGTGAATGAGGTTCAGATGCAATAAGAAGATTAGATTTGCAATCTTGATTTAATCAAGCATCTATGAGAGGTCCGTGAGATCTTGATTTGAGATGAGATCTCAACATCCAAATCAACAATACAATTGCCATGTCCTTATCTCCAAGTATCTACGGAGAAAGCTTACTTTTCCTAAAAGAGTTCAAGAATAACTACTTTGATGAATTATGTATCCAAGCAAAAAGATGGTGATAATTAAATGAGATTTAATTATCAAGAATAATATGAATAAGATTCATATTATGAGAATGATTATCCAAGATAATTAAATGAGATTTAATTATCACGGAAATGCAGATTGTGGATAGTACTATCCATGCTATCCATAATATCAGTGTATATTATAAATATGATTTATAATATATTAGAGAGAGAGCATCTTTGTAAATGGCATTAATTTATTGTTAATGTAAATTGGATTCACATTAGGCAATTAATTGGAAATGTAATTTACAATTTTGTTTGGGTTTTGAATACGATTCACAATTTTTCAATGTCATGATTGAAATATTCACTAATTAATTTAGAATTACTTTAGTGAATATATTTGCAATAAATATTGTTGCTAATAAGAGATATTATCTTGTGATAATTAATTTTATTTAATTAAATTATGTTGATGATAGTGCAATATATATTTAGTTTAATATAAATTAATAATTTGTTGTTTTAAACAACAATGATCATGGCCATTGATTAACAACACATATCAATCTAACCATCGATTTTGTGTATCCCATGATTGTGATCCATGGACTCCCAAACTAAAATATAAGAAGGGCAACCATAGCCCTCTGAAAATATACAATATTATACATGTCTACTCTCTCTCTCTACTCTCATTCTCATGCCATCTCTCTCTCTAAGGGTGGTCGTCCACCTTGAGATATTGAGAGAATTACAATCGTTGTTACGCCATCGTGTTGTTGCCTCGATTTCTCTTGGATCTTCGTCTTCTTTGGAGCTTCTCGCACTAGAAGGAGACGTCGGATTTTGTTGGATGAAATCAGGAGATTCAAGGCTTGGATCTTCATCGAGGATTGACAGAAGCACGCGTCTCATCATCGCACCCGCAAGTGCCATCTTCTTGGATCAGACTTGAGTCAGGAGGATCTCTTACTTTAGAGATCAAGTGATTGCAACCATGCTTCAAGAGGTATTTTTAATACTTTGCGGTTTGATGAGACGATACAAGAAACGTTCTTGGGATCATGTGGTTTCATCTTATGATTTAAATTTTTAAATTCTGCTTCAAGAGCGACTAGTACGACTAGTCGCTCCGATCGCATTGGATGCGATCATCACGCTTAAGTGATGCGCTTAAGGTTTCTCATATCCTTCAGCCATATGTCTAAATATGTGTATTTAGCAGACCGATAGGTTGATGGCCTAATCAAGGTGTATACACCAGCAAGCTGGTGTGCATACAAGGGCATATGAGTAATACAATCTCTCAAAGGGGTCATACAGGTTCATTACTGAATCGAAAGACAAGATCTCACTTATGAGATATTGAGAATCAAATTCTATGCGTGGTCATCTTTCTTTGGAGGCTTGACTGAATTTGTAGGTTTGATATGCTTTTGGAAAGTATATGGTCAATACCTAGGTATGATATATGCTTTTGGAAAGTATAAGATCGATACCAACTCCCAATGATCAAATGAGAAAATTAATGATAAAACCCTGAAGAAGACAGTCTAAATTGATCTAAATCTTTGGGTTTATTCTAGGTCGTCTAGTATGCAGGATGTACAGGTATTAGGAATACATGAACGTGATGTGATCATTGACAATTGTATAATTGTGATGCTTCCATTTCGAGGGAGTGATAAAACATGTTTGGATTTTAGTGACACCTCTCAATAGAGAAGTAACCTGATCTTAGTCCAAATGTTGGACATTAATCTGAATACAATTCAGATGCAATGAGAAGATTAGATTTACGATTTTGTTTTAATCAAACATCTTAGGGATGTCCTCAAGATCTAGATTTGAGATATGATCTTAATATCGAAGTCATTATCTGTGGAACATGCAATCACCCTATCCTTATCTCCAAGTATCCGCAGAGAAAGCACATTATTCTTAAAAGAGTTCAAGAATAATTCCATTGATGAATTACATATCTGAGTATTGTGGTATTAATAACTAAATGTGATATAAATATTATGAATACGATGAATATGATTCATATTATTTAAATACATGATAATGATGATCCAAGATAAATAAATGTGATTTAATTGTCAAGGATATGAATAATATGGATAGTTCTATCCATATTATATATTAGAAATGTGATTTATATTATATTAGAGAGAGGTTGTAAGTAGTATCTTCAAATTAATTATTAGTGTGAATTGGATTCACATTAGAAACTTATTATAAATACAATTTACATTTTGTTTTGGCTTGTGAGTATGGTTCAAACTTATTTAATGGCATGATTGCAATATTCACAAATTGATTTAGAATTATTTTGTGAATTAATTTACAAAAATAGTTATTGTAAATATATATCAAGGATTTTTATGAGATTTTGTATCTTTAACTTGTTGTCAAGGGTCGATGTCCCCCCATTTTAGGGAGGTGAGTGGTCTCCTTCCTGATCCTTCTATGACAATTGATTAAGTTCAAGTTAAATTGTGTTGATTATTCAATATATCTAATTTAATCTAAAATATTGTTACATTTTTACAATAAAATAATGACCATTAAATAGAAACATAAATCAATCTCAACCATTGATTTTGTGCTTTACAAGGATTGTGATCCATGGACTCCCAAAATACTACATAAAAAAAGACAACCCTGGATCTTCTTTTAATTCTCAATACACAATAATTGAATAATCTCTCTCTCTCATTCTCATACTACACACCCTATCTCTCTTTCTCTCTCTCTATGTGGTCGTCACTTTGAGCCTTAGAGAGAATCGTTGTCGTCGCCACGTTGTCGTGTTGCCGCTTCGACCAATCGAGGATCTCTATCTTCCTCGGTGTACCTCACTCGTGAAGAAGACATCGGATCTCGTGTGATAAGATCAGGAGGTTCGTCACTTGGATAATCATCTTGGATTGTGAGAAGCACACATCTCATGAACATGCTCGCAAGCATCTCCTCCATCGGGTCGAACTTGAGACATGAGGACTCTTCGTTTCAAGACTCTGGTCACAATCACGCTTCAAGAGGTAACCCTAATACCCCTTTGTAGTTTATAAAACTATCTGAGAAGTATTCTTGGATCATATGATTTCATTACATTTAAATTTATTTTTTAAATTTTGTTGCCCTGAGCAACTAGTACGACTAGTCACTCCTGATTGCATATGATGTGATCACCATACTTCCGTGATGCACTTAAAGATCATTCCATATCCTTCAAGTGGTATCAGAGCCTTGTTTGATATCGTGGATATGATCTGAAACCCCAAGCGATCAAGTTTCATTTTCGGATGTGCGGGACTCAATGTTTTTGCATGTGATGCAAGATTCGAATAATTTTTTTAAAAATTAGAAATCTACTGCTTGCACACTGATTGAATGTATTTTTTATTATTAAATATATTTAATATGTCTAAATACTTCCTAAAAACTATAGCTTAATGTTGCCAAAAATGCATGAAAATGATTCGAATAGTTCCCTCTATGAAAGATGTTTTGCTCGAGTTCAAGGATATAAGAAAATTGATTTTACTTACTTCCTTCCATCATTAAATATGAAATAAATAATTGGATAAAGTAGAGAATCAAATCAGCAAACCGATCGAATTCATTCCGTGCGATTCCGACTCCATTTGATCTAGATATCCCATTTTTAGTGGAGATGGGTTGGAAGATGAGTAGATTATCATACCTCTTTAGTTACTGTGTTTACAATTCAATGAAAATCAGGGAAATTGTGAATTTTCCTTTATTAAATATGATTCCTAATAACTACGAAAATACTTGATTAGTCACTATAGACCTTTGAATGAATGTTTAATGAAAACTCTAGTTTATCCTATAATAGTTGTAGGACAATCTCTACATGCAAAACATTATTATTTCAATAGGATTAGGGATTTGTTTAGAAAATCTACTTATAATATTAATCAAAATGATTTTGATAAGAAAAATATGGTATAAGTTCTGTTGAAAGATCGATTATCATCTCAAATGCAAAATTTTCAAATCACATTATCTTGATATGAGCCAGATATGGTGTCTAGTTGGGGATCGTTGGGATAGAAGGTTGCTCCGTGAGTGGTCTGTCTCACATCTTGTGCTTGGTCATAACAACTGGTTAGGAAAGGATAATGCTTGAAATGATCAGGACGTATTTTTTTAATTGTTAAAATTTGAGTAATACATATTTTTGAGATTATACCGTCCTACAAGTAAGAATCAAGATTATTTGTTCATTGATAAATTGGAAGATAATTTATTTAATATGATTGAATTAATTATATCTAATTAAAATACTCTATTATTAATAGAGTTGTAATTTCCATAGGAAGAAATAATTATGTGAATGTAATTCATAATAATTAATTAGAATTTGAACATGAGACAGAGGATCACACAAGTGGCATCCATAGTCTCCCATCAAGATGTAGGATTTCGTCGCCAAGGATTGTATGTAGGAGACACATGTCCGAATTGATAGCTCTTGCATAAAAGCGCACATGGATTGGGCTCTTTGCTTCTTAAAAGAGTAAGACCGTATGCTAGTGGCCCCAATCGAGTCCTCATATTATTGGGACAATATTGGATTGTGCATAGCGAGTTATAATCCTATTGATGATTGGTTTAATTAATGTCATGTCAACATTATCTTAAGGGTGGTGGACCTGGGTATTAAATATCGAATTGGGAAATGTAAGTTGGACTTGAAAGCTAGAATGTATTCCCGCTTCTTTTTATCTGAGTTACAAGTTCTTATATTATTGGGATGTAACAAAGGTAAGAAGGAGATACCAAATCTTGCTTGATATATAATGGTAAGTATATCTCTTACTTTGAAAGTGAATAAGGGAATGAACTTTCAGAGTTGAAAAAGCAAGTCAACTTTTATACAAAAAACCTAAATCAAAGTAAAATAAATATTTATACAAATTTCTTATTTCAGATAACATACATTAAACCCTATTAAAACTATATTCAATAATAACCACTAAAATATCATGGATTGGATCCATGATCAAGATATTGTACTTGCATTTGGACACATAGTATATGTGGTTGCAATGTGCAAGTTTTCTCATTATAATGAGGAATGACAACTAAAAAGATAATCAAACAACAACTTTGGATTTGTATGTCTCTAAAGTCTTGATCTCTCATCGAATGTGCTTTTGAAGTGTCATGTCAATTACAATCATCGTTATCGAAAATACTTATAAAATCTAAGAACATGTTTTGACAAACATATATGCTCTCAACATTTAATGACATGATTCACTGCATTATGTTGAATGGTCGCTTGATAAGAGATTATGTGCTCAAAATGGTTGAGCATCTGCCTGAACCAAAGTCTTTAAAAGTTAAGATGGATGTATATATGATGAGTGCCATCATTCTACTATATATACTCTAGTCATTCATGAGCCTTCACAATAATCATGTTGTATGAATTGAATGAAACATGTATAACTGTTGAAATACTCTTATGTTGAAATCTTTTGAGTTCAACATAAGAGATTCTTTGTCTTAAGCAATGGTTGTTTATAGATGAAGGGAGCATAGTAGCATGGGTCTAGCACAATTGAGAAGGAAAGTCGAAGAGTTGACTATACTTTTGTGACTTTCACATGACATCTGACAACCTTGGTTCTACCCTTATTAATTCAGTCAATTTAATAATTTAAAAAAAATATCTTGTCCTTCGTTATAGACAGGTAGAAACAAAATGATCAAAAATCACTTTATTTAATGATGAGTTAATCACGAGCGGCATATTTATTTTACTTGGGAAATCCCAAGGTCGAACTTAGGGAGGCAGTTGTCTCCTTAGGTAAATTTTTAGCGAATTCAAAGTAGGATTTTCATAAGATTGTTTTTGGTATTGTTTTAGCAATTTTTATGCAACCAAGGAAAGACAAATGCAATTTCAAGCTAGTTTTACAGGTTAATTCAGAAATGTGGTCAAATGAAGTCCAAAAATTATTAACATGGCCAGAATATGAAATGCGGTGAAATTAACCTACACTCATTTTTTGGATTTTTCTGACACTTGATGAATTTTTCTGACACCCTGAGGAACACGTGAGGTCTAGGCTTGTTAGGCGTCGGAGGCTCGGGTGCGCTGCAGGCTCGGACGTGCTTCGGAAAAGCTTCAGGAGCAACGAGCCTAAGGGTTGTGGAAGAGGCTCGGAGTGCGTTGGCGTGGCACGCCTGGGACCGGTAGATCAAGATTGATCCAACGGTGGTGGTGGCTGACTACGTGGTGTGATGTTGGCTGTCAGATCGAGAGTGATCCGACATTATCTGGAGTTGGGCTGCGATGGTGACATGGTAGCCTTAGGACCATCCGATCAAGAGGATCGGACGATATCTGTGCGTCGTTCTCCTCCAGGCCACCGCCTCATGCAGGGGACGTGGTTGTGCTTCGACGATGCCTCCTCAGCTCCACCGCCGTGGATCTCGCTCGATGATGCTCTCTAGAGGCTTCTAAGAAGATGAGAATGGTCGTGGGAGCGTCGCAGAGCCGTAAGTGGTCTTGGATGAAGCTAGCACGGTCTGTAGGCCAGAGACAATGAAGCCCAAATGGTGCTCTGGCGATGCTCCGATCAGTGGAGATAGTGTACCTGCAAGGTTAGTTCCTGCAAAGAAATAAGTGCATCGTGTTCGTGGGAGGTGTGCAAGTGTGGTGAGTCCTGAGGCGTTCAATGGTGACGACCGGAGGTGCTTCTTTGCTGGGAAGGAGGAGTTGTGGTCGGAGGGGAACTTGATAAAACATAGTGGTGAGTGAATGGGCACGTGAGGATCAGAGATCCAAGGCGGAGCTCGGTGTATGATTAGCTGACCGCGAAGATGAGGGGGGACGCGGTATAAATTTTAAGAAAAATGAGGAGGGAGAAGATGGAGATCGGAGAGGGCAATGGAGGAGTCTACCTGGGGTCAGAAGCTCGGAGAAGAGCTTACTGGTCTTCACTCAAGGGCCGGTAGCATCCTGAGCTCAAGTAGCTCGTCGGAGGAGCTGCAACACGGTATGGCTTCTTCATGGATCATGCCGGAGGTGAAGGCATGTCTTCGCTTGAATTTACTCTCATTTGCTGTCACCAATGGGTAGCTCTGTGCTCTAGGACACCCCTTGCAATGGCGGATAGGGTTGAGGGTGGTCGGAGGTGGAGTATTTATAGGAAGGAAATGAGGGTACATGTGATGGAGGGTGAGTTTTCGTGGAAGTCATGGAGCGACGACAACGGAGTTCATGGGGATTGTGGAGGTCGGTGAGGATGAGGATTTACTGGGCTACGATGATAGGGGGGAGAGAGAATGGCTAAAGTGGAGCCGAAAAAAGGAAGGGGCGACGAGCGTGCGAGGTGGAGATCGTGGGAGAGAGAAAGCATATGGAGGTAGACGATGAGGTCTCTGCCATTGGATCTCGCGATCCATCGACGGGAAATTAGGCGACATGGGGCGGCTAGGATTAGATCAAGGGTGATTGAGATGGACGGTGATGGGGTGTGCCACGTGGCGTGCTAAGAGCACGACGCTGGAGGGCGGCCCAGATCACATCTGGCGGGCGATCGGATGGCTAGGAGTAACTGTGGGGATGTGTGGTGGAGATCTAATATCCAAAAGATGATCGGATGGTTCTGTTGCTACCACGTGGCGGCCTGGGAGTGAGGCGGAGATGGAGGGCTGTGATGAAACCAGGTTCTGATCGAATGGCAGGGATTAGAAGCAGGATGAACGGTGGCGATGAGGAGAGAGCGAGGCCATCAGACAGTAGAGGACGAAGGGCATGTGGCGTGATGTGAGCGGGGCTGCGTGGCGCAATCAGAGGGTGCCACGTGGCCTGATCTGAATGGATGAAAGAGAATGTTGATTTAGGGAGAGAAGATGGCCGAATTTAAAAAAACTCAAAACATGAATGTTGTAGGTCTCGATGAGATCTACAAGTTTAATTTTGACCAAAAATGAAGACGAGGTCCAATAAGATACAAAAATATAAGGGTACTAATATACATATGTATAATGTACAAAGGGGCCCCAAAACCCAAGTTTTGCATACGAGTTCCGATTTAAATGAAATTGATCTCATTTTGAAGGTCTCTGAATATGTATCATTCTAAAAGTGAGTTGACCTAGATCAGACTTTGTATGAGGTGGATATTTGCATTCTAAGGTCTAAGGTCTCTAGCTGAGTTTGGGGTTTTATTGTGTAATTTTACAAGCTAGGAAATATGCCTTCTTTTTCTTGTATTATTAGTTAGTAATATACATAGTATAGAGATGGTTTTATTGACTTTGGAGTGAGTATAAAATACAGATAATTAAGTGGATAATGGTGAACATATAGGTGAATATTTACAAGTGAGTTGGGCTTCTTATTTAATGCAAATATGAATGCTGGAATGCAGACGTTATGCATGCAGGCATGAATGCTAATTATGCAGGATAAGTAGAAATATGCATCTACTTACTCAGAAACAAAGCTCTATTTTCAACTTTTAGAGTGATGAATCACAGATTCATCAACCCCCTATACTTAAACTTTGCTCATCCTCGAGCAACTAAAATGAAATGCAAAAGTGAAATGAGATTGGGTTCCATACCTAGGTCATGAACAAAAGTTGAAAATGAAGCTTGATTCGACCTTTGGATTAATCATGTAGCGGAACTTTATTGGGATCTGCACTTAAGACCCAACAGACTTCAAGTTCCACAAGTCTTCTATTCAAGACGCCTCAACAGTCAGTTCAGAACAAATCCTCAGACACAAATTTCTGATGACTATGATTCTTACTTGTACTGTGTAAGTGTAAAATAACTCTCCACATCAGAAATGGCTCAGAACCCGCCTCCTCTAACAAGGTAACTCTAATTCCTCAGTCCAGTAAATCTTTCCTCTAGGAGCGGGGTATTCCCTTCTAAGTTCAAGTGTGGCCAACTCAAGAGGAGGGGGTAGAGAAAAGAATGGACGGTAGCCAGTGTTGCTACCTATCCCGAGATGCCTGACCAGTGTAGCCAAGTCATCCAGCTGCAGACTTCTTGCTAATATACATACTCTGACAGGTATTTTCTATCTGACTTGTATACATATATTCGAACTATATACAAGGGGCAACATGTACATCCAGAGTTTTTCCTCTTGAGCTAGCAGACTGTCCCTCTTTTGAAGCATTATTGCAACCCACAGCGTCCTGTCCTCAGACGTCAACACCACCAGACTAGGTTGAGATGTACTACCCTCCCTAGAGGAGGACGGATGTTTCCACCCATGTGCTACTCCAAGCTACAGGATTCTACCTCCTCACCACCTCATCAATGAAGAGCTATGCGCATGGTGCTTGTCCAAGTTATAGGTTACTGTCTAAAAGAATCATGCGTGTGCACGAGATATTCTACTTAGACTAATCAAGATGGCATGTGAACATAGACTTGCGGACTCAAAGAATTAAGTCACTTGACCTGAGTAATCTTAACTCCAGCTCCTATAAGGTTCCTCTGAAATTAGGTGGATTAAGGTCAAATCAAGTCCATCCTCAACATCTATTCTTAACTTGGTTCATAACCCACTACCTTTCCACTTTGCATATGCAAGATATGCAGATGAGGTGTAGATGATAGGCTATGTAGATGAATGGAATGCACGAATCTTTTTCTTTCTTTCTTTTCATATGCCGAGATGATGTGCAAGAGTAAATAAGAAGCCTTTATTTTTCAACAATTTACAAGTATTATACATATTATACAAGTGTTATTAATGTATTTTACAAAACGTTTTCTCCAATTTTACCCATCCCGTAATTATTGCTTAAAATATACAAAAGTACATGAAAGTACGAATTATGGGTAAAGTATATACGTAATATATACACGCACCCCTATACTTAGCGTGTGTTATGTCCTCATAGCACGAAAAGAGAGGAAGAAGACATAGCTCGTGTTAAGCATAGGAGAGCCAAAAGAGTAAAAAGTATAGAAGTCGCTCTGCCCCCTTATACTTAGGCTTTGGCAGCCTAAGTGTAGAAGAATATCAAAAATTGGGCGGACGAGGTCAAGAGAGGAAATGGATGAGTTTATACATGGCAGGCATTGATCACCCATATAATTAGTCTCTAGTTAGCCTAAGTATAGGATAGGAGTGAGTATGAGGACCGATGGGATCTAGAGAATGAACAATTAATAGACACGGGTCATTCTCCCTCCTATACTTAGGATCAGGTCATCCTAGGTATAGTCACACATGAAGATATATGAAGTTGGGGTGAGTGCTCCGAGTCGCGGGAGGGAGGGGGAGAATGTACAAGAGTGATGGGTATATACAAGGATCGTGGTCTGAATCTTTCCAGATGCTACTAATGGCTAGAGTTTGCTGCTGCAAGGTTTCATGCGTGGCTCCGAGTGTATCTGCTAACTCTGTTTCACGCATGAATACAATCTCCTCGACATGGACTAACTGCTCATTGCGTTCGACAACATGCTTCAACAGTTGTCCATTCACTAAGAATGTCAGTGCGTCATCTGTGAGATCTGAGATCTCAACACATCCACTATCATGCATAGTACGGACAATGAATGGTCCTGTCCACTTTGATTTCAGCTTGCCTTGGAAAACTTTCATCCTTGCATTGAACAACCATACCTTTTGTCCAGGAACAAAGGTCTTTCGTTTGATATATCTATCATGCCAATGCTTAACTTTGTCCTTGTACACCAAACTGTTGTCGTATGCTCGGTTTCTGACTTCCACAAGCTCATTCGGATCCATGTCTCTTTGTTTTTGTCCTAGGTGTGTGTTCCAGTTGACCTTTTTAATTACCCATTCTGATTTGTGCACTAATTATGTGGGCAAATGGCATGCCTTTCTGAATACCATCCTGAATGGGGAGGTTCCTAACGGTGTCTTGTAAGATGTCCTATAAGTCCACAGGACTTGATCCAAGATCTGGGACCAGTCCTTCTTATCTGGGCGGACAAGCTTCTGCAATATGATTTTCACCTCCCTATTCGATACCTCAGCCATACCATTGGTCTTTGGGTGGTACGGACTAGCGACACGATGTTTAATGCAATCCATCAAGAGTTTCTTCACATCTTTGTTTACAAAATGGCTACCCCCATCTGGTATCAACATTTTGGGGATCCTGAGCATAGTGATGATATGATCTCTAATGAATTTACAGATAGTCCTGCTGTCTGCGGCTCGGGTTGGGATAGCCTTCACCCATCTGGGCAGATAGTTTACCGTAAAAAGGATATATTCGAATCCGTGGCTAACAGGGTATGGGCCCATGAAGTCACTGCCCCTGGCGTCAAAGACATCGCATATGATGATAGGCTGCATTGGCATATCGTCCTTGGACCCAACGGTTCCTCACATTCTCTGGAATACTGGGCATGACTTTGCAAAGATGATGGCATCGCGAAACATAGTCGGCCATTATAAGCCACACTGAAGTACCTTCTAGGAGGTCCTCTTCCCGGAGTGGTGTCCTCCTACCTCCAGACTGTGGCATAAATAAAGGACACTCTGATATTCCTCCTAAAGAATGCACCCTCTCCAAACGCAATCCGGTCCTTCAAAGAAAAGGATTGGATTCTCACAGTGGTAGTGTCTCGAATCTGACTTCAGACGGTCTATCTGGCTCTTGGGCCAATCTTCGAGAACCATCTTGGAGACAAGATAGTTCATGTTATTGGCATACCACGGGAGTGAGTTGACAACAAAAATCGACTCATTAGGGAAGGAGTCTCGAATCGACGTATCCTCAAAAGCATTAAGATCCTTGAGATGGGAGAGGTGATCAGCTACTACGTTCTTCTTTCCAGGTTTATCGCGAATGTCCAAATGAAGCTCCTGGATAAGTAGAATCCACCTAAGAAGACGCTCCTTCGCGTCCTTCTTTTCCATTAAAAACAGTAGCGATGTATGGTTAGTGAACGCAATTAACTTGGATCTGATTAAGTGAGATCTAAATTTGTCCAATACAAACACTACCGTAAGAATCTCCTTTTCCGTAACTATATAGTTGCGCTGAGAAGTATCAAGCACTTTGCTTGCGTTGTGTATGACGAACGGGACGCCATCCCTCCTCTGTCCTAACACAACCCAAACAGCAAAGTCTGATGCGTCCATCATGATCTCGAAAGGCAGAGACCAATCTAGGGGTTGTAGGATCGGGGCGTCCATGATCATTCCTTGTAATAGCTTAAAGGCCTCGAGACATTTGTGATCAACAATGAACTCTATGTCCTTGCCTAAAAGCTCAGTTAGCGGTCGGGCAATTTTAGAAAAACCTTTGATAAATCTTCGATAAACTCCAACATGCATGATAATGCTCCCGCTACCCTTGTTAATTCGAGCAAATTAATGTCCAAATTAATTACTAATATTCGTTCGTTGCAGTCGGATAATGAGAACAAATCAATAACCACTTTCAATTATAGTCAAATTAATTTTGAGCGGCAATTTTTTTTACTTGGTTGGAAGTCCAAGGTCGAACTCAGGGAGGCAGCTTTCTCCTTAGGTTGATAATTAGCAAAATCCAATGTATGATTTTCAGAGGAGATATTTTTGGTCTTTTTCGTATATTTTATGAATGACACATGCAAAATCAGGCCAAATTACGAGTTAATTCAAAAATATAGTTAAAACTAATTCCCAAAATTATAAAACTTGGCCAAATGATGAAATGGGATGAAATTAGACTACACTAATCTCTTTGTAATGTTTAGGTTCATAGATAAAAAAAGTTGACTTTAGTGAAAAAGACTAAACTAATTTTAATAATTAACAAACAATGATATTTTTCAGAAACAAAATTAATCCAAATAGGTATAATTAAGAGCTATCCAAATCAACTTAAATTTCATTAAAACTTCACGATTGATTAATTAAAAATCGATTAATGTTTTCACTAAATGATTTTTCTAAGACAAACTATACGTGCAAATGGTGTGATTTTTGGATATGTTGTAACGTAGACTTATATCTACCAAAGATGATTTTTCAGAGATTTCTCGATAAGCAATGAATGCGCAATCAATTAATCAATCAAAATGGGAAAAATATTACAATATTTCCCAAATTAACTTCCATAAATGTTCTGCAAATCTGAAAAATACAAATAATTGCTAAAATGGTAGAATAAGAGTTATACTACACAATGCAATTTTCGGAATTAAAAATGGATGACAGAATGATGACAAAATAAACGTGCAAATGCAGGGGTATGAAAGCAAAGAAAATAAACGACAAATGCTATGAATGCAATACAGGGACTTGAATGAAATTACCGGAAAGTAAAACTTTCTTTGATAACTTGCAAGGGTTGTCAAGTGTCTCCTTTGCAAATCACCATTTCTTTATTGTACGATGGATCTCCTCTGTTTGCTTGGCTTGAACAGGGGAGGTTGATGATGGAAGGCCGCGCGCGGGCAGAGAGCTTGACGGCGAGAAGGAGGCCAACGGCGTGGAAGGCAGCGTGCCGCACCGGCTGCCTCTGCTGGATGGAGCGCGGGTGGCGTGAGTCAGTGATGGGGGTGCCCACGCCTTGGTGGCCGCTGACGTAGGGGAAGGGCGCGCGGGGAGGGACGAGCACGAGGTTGCGGGCTGCACCGCTCGAGGGGCAGCCTCGGCACTGGTGTGAGCGGCTAAGAGGACGGAGGGGCGGCAGCCTTAGAGTGGGGCCGATGCGATGGAGGCGTGTGGGTAGGCAGCCATACGCGCGGGGAGGTAGAGAGAGGCTGGTGTCGCGCCGCATGCGAAGGGGCAACGCGGGGAAGCCCACCGCCCGCGAGGAGGTGATGGCTGGCTGCAGGTGGGTGGCGCGCCCTTGGAGCTGGAAGGAGGCACGGGGCCGCTGCCGGATGGTTGTTGGCGACGTTTTGCTGGAGCGGTCGGCGTCGGGGACATGGCCTAGAGGTGCAGCAAGGCGGCGGTTGGCAGGCGGGGACGTGTTGGCGTAGAGGACGGCGTGGGGCTAGCGTCGAGGAGCACCTCAGACGGTGCAGGTGGCGGTTTGGGTGTGGCACGGACGGCAGTGACATGAAGGAGAGGAGGAAGAAGAGAGAAAATACGTGGTGGAGGGCAGAACAGGGGATTTCACAAAATCCCATGTTTTGCATGCATTTGTTTAGTGGGGTCAAATAATTGATTAATTAGTTGAACGAAGTTCTTCAGATAATTAAATAAAAATCACCGTTACGTTCGCAACGTGTGATTTATCCGTGAAAGAGCAAATGATTTGGTGATTCAGTGGGAGGAAGATGATGAAATAGAAGAGAGAGGTATGGGTGAAGAAGAAGAAGAAGAGAAGAGAAGAAGATTACCTGTAAGTGCGTGGGTGCCTCGAAAGAAGGAGAGCTCCTTCGATTGTCGCTCAACGCCGCGGCTGAGGCGGAGCTCGGGCAGCTGCGGTTTGTGGCTGCAGCGGTGGACGGAGGGCCACCAGATCTCGCCGAGAAGGATAGCTGTCGTCGCTCAACCTCATCAAGACCTACCCTCTTGATGTTGTCGGATTGACTATTTCGTTGCAGTCGGATAGATATGCGTCGATCAAAAATTAACCACACAAATCAAATAATCGTTGAATGAAATTAAGCGTGGTTTTATGTTTATTTAGCCTGGGCAAGCCCCAGGGTCGTCTCAAGGAGGCAAAGGAACAACTCAGGATCGGATTAGATGGATTAAATTATGGTTTTCCAAGTGGGATTTTTTTTAATTTTTTAATGCATTATAAAATGCCAAATGCAGAATATGAATGAACTACAACTTAGTTAAATTTAATTTTAATGTAAAATTAATTCAAATCAGACAAGTGATATTTTTCCTAAGAATCTAATCCAACGAGTGCAAAATGTATTTTTTTGGAATTTTTGGATTTAAAAAGTACAAATGAAAATTGCAAACTTTTTGGGGGGTTTTTGTGCAATTTTTCGTGCAAATGGTATACAAAAATTATGAAAAATTTACTGGAAGATAAACATGGTAAAATTAAACTACAATAATATTTTTAGAATTTTCTGACACTTATTGATTTTTATGAATTTTTTAATGAAAACAGAGCGACTGTGAGTATTTAATTCCTAATTAATCCACGAAGTTTATTTATTCGGAGATTGATTTATCTAACATAGATATTTTGATAAGGAATCTATGAGAGTTGAAATTTATCAAAAATAACATTCGTGGATTTAATTAAAAATCAATTACAGAAATAACCTTATAATTTATTATATGCAAATGACAACTCCGAATTGGACGAAATTTAGACCGTAATCAAATCACATTTAGAGGCATCATTTATAATTTTTTCACAATTTTTGGAGCAATAAATAGGCTGTGCGAACTTCAGAGCTTAAATGGGCAAAATATTTATGATTTTCAATCTCTGATTTTTAATAAAATATCAAGCTCACAAAAATGTAAATAAATAGCCATATGATAAATAATGGGTTGCTCTACAAAATGATATTTTTTTTCTTAAAAATTGAGGCAAAATGACTGTCCAAATTAATGCTCAAACTCAGTGGTGTTTTCGCAATACAGAAAATGGAGGTTACTAATCAGAAATGTGCACAGGGGCACTTTTGGAAATATATAAACTTGCAAGGAAATATTTGTAGTTTTCACAATATAATAAAAAATGAAATGCACATTTTCCTCCTTACGCAAGCTAGGGCAAGAGAGGAGGGACTTGGCGGCCAGGGCTCGCGACGGCGGCGGCGGTCGGGGGCAGATCTCATGGCGGCAAGGCGTCGCACGCAGCAGGTGGCGATGACGCGCACGACACTTGGAAGCGAAGCAGCGATGTACAACGCGATGGAGGCAGCGGCTAGCAACCGAGGACGGTGGCCACGCGCGACCGCACTGGCGGAGACCAGGCCGCACGAGGTTGTCGGCAGCTGAGAGCGGGGCTACGGGGCGCGCAAGAGGTAGAAGGGGTTGCACGCAACTGTGATGCGTGCGGAGCGCGAAGAGGAGGCGGGCAATGTGCCGCCTCGCATCTGGAGCTTGCAGTGGCGGCGTACGGCTGATGCGAACAACAGCCGCACGCTGAAGGGGGGCTGGCGCGTGGAGCGGTGGGCCGGGAGGAGTGAGGGGCGGCATCAGGTGGCCACGCGGCGACGCACTGGGTCACGCGGGGCGGTGGGGCGGCCGCCTGCTGCGGGGATGGCTAGGAAGGAGGGTGCGCGGGCGGCGCTGATGTCGACGGGAAGGCTGAGCTGCTCAGTGGCGCACGACACGGGGGTGGTTGGTCGGGGGTCGGAGGCCACGCGATGGGGGTTGCGGCCTGGAGTGGTGGAGGAGATGGCGGCCGTCGGCGGAGGCGGAGACGGCGACCATCCAGGCAGGGGGGCGGCGGCATCTGAGCTGCTTCTTCCCTGTTTTCTTTTATTTATTTTTTTTGATTTTGTAATTTTTTGTTGTATTTTTTAATGTAAACAGGAAATAAAATTAGTAGAGATGAAATGATGGTGTGATGATGATAGATGATGATGGTGGTGTAAAAATGCAATGAAGATGTATTTAAAAAAATGAATGAAGTGATGTTGGTGATGGTGATGTGATTTTGATGGTGTGTTTGGTGCAGTGAAGGTAGATAATAGATAAAAATAGTGAACGCGTATGATGGTGTTCGTGATTATGATGTGGTGAACAATAAGGAAAAATTGATAGATAAAAATAATTTAAAAGATAGAGATAGAGAAAATATACATGTGTAGTCACCGAAGGTGGAGTCACGATGTGCGGCTCTGGTTGTGGCCTCGATCCGGTTCGACGAAAAATCGGAGAAGCTTTGCGATCTTGATGGGAAGTTCTCTACGCGTATATTAACCGTGGATCTCGCCTGCAGGTCGTCGTCACTCAACGTCTAAGGGGGAGTTGTCACCTCATAGATTAAACGGGGCTCGAACCTCTCTAACTCGTAAAATGGCGGATGAGACAAGGGGAGCGGGCCATGTGGCTCACCCAGAACGGGCCACGTGGCCTAATCAGATTATTAAGAGTAAAATATTTTTTTTGAGGGTCTATTTGGTCGAATTTGAAAAAACCCAGAACATGAAAGTTGTAGATCTTGATGAGATCTACAAGTTTCATGTTGACCAAAACTGGAGATGAGATAAACAGAGAGTCGAAATATTTTGGAGGGTATTTTTTAAGGCTAAAAATACCACGGATTTTAATTTTGTCATTTTTTGTGGTTTTTAATTTATTAAGGACTCTGATAATTATAGGACATTATCTGGGTTTTATTGAGATAAAATTAAGCAAGGGGGTTAATAATGGGAAATTAAGATGATGAAATCGAGTTTCATAAATGCCCGAGGAAAGACCGCAACTGTTTCACGTTGGTTGGTGGCGGGCACATCCTCCTTGATAGGGTCAACCTCCATTACTCTTTTGGAGATGACATGCCCCAACCCAATGCCCTTTGTCACCATGAAATGACTTTTCTCCCATGAGAGCACCATATTGACTTCACAATATCGTTTTAGGACTCAGTCCAGATTCCTAAGACAGGAATCGAAGGAATCAATGTGGACCAAGAAGTCGTCCATGAAGACTTCCAGGAATTCGCCGTCATTTCGGCGAATACAACAACCGTGCACCTTTGAAAAGTACTGGGAGCATTGCATAACCCGAAGGGCATGTGCCTGAAAGCATAGGTACCAAAGGGGCATCTGAACGTGGTCTTTTCCTGGTCCTCCGGAGCTATGGCTACTTGTTTGTAGCCCGAGAACTCATCCAAGAAGCAGAAGAATTCTTTCCCTGCTAATCTCTCCAGGATCTGATCAATGAATAGTAGGGGAAATGATCCTTCTTCATCGCAACATTCAAGCGTCTGTAATCCACATAGACGTGTCATGACGTGGGTAGTCACAATTTCCTCTCTGTCTTTATTGGCGGTTGTCTGAATTCCCGACTTTTTCTGGGTAATATGGATTGGGGACACCTATTTGGAGTCGGAGATGGGATAAATAAAAACCATGTTGTACCATTTCTCTATCTCCTTTTTCACTGCCTCTAGCAAATTTGTATTCAACCGGCGTTGGAATTAATGAGAGCGTTTAGCCTCATTCTCCAAGTATATATAATGCAAATACAGAGCGGGATTTATCCCGTGGATATCGAAGATTCTCCAGCCTATCGCCTTGCGATTTTTTTTCAAGATCTCTAGCAAGCGAGATTCCCTGCTCCTTGGCTAATTGCGAGCTGATGATGACCGGATACTTCTTCTCTTGTCCCACAAGGAAGGCATACTTAAGTGTTGTGGGTAAAGGTTTGAGATCAGGTAATGTGTGATCATCAAGGAAATCTGGCTCATTCGAATCTGGCTCTGTGATGTTAGTTGCTGGATCTGTCGTTGAAATTGATGCCACCAATTCATTCGGCTCTGGAGTCGGATCGTCAAAGGTTTCCAAGGAATTGTCGAAAGGCACGTCCGAATCATCGTCCTCATCTTCTGATTGACCTAAAGAGGGAAGGAATGACAGGCCCAAGTGAGCCTCTAAGTCATCGAAGATGTAGGGAGATGCATGTTCTGAGTTGTACTCGTTTCTAAGTACCTCGCCAACTGACTCATGTACAGGATCTTCTCTGGAGGGAGAGGGACTCATCAGTGCTAGCTGGGTTCTGTCTCCATGGCCCAACAGTGTCTACATGAATACAATCTGCTTTGGACGAAGAGTACTCGGTGCTGGATTCTGAATCCGACCTCTGCCATCTGGTCTGCTTCATCTCAAGTTCCTCTTCTTTGCCTAGAGTTTGGAACTGAATTTTCCAATTTCATAATCAAATAAGCCCTGTTGTTCTGAGGAAGGCCTACCTATTATGATATGGTAATCTCTCCAATTGCGAGGGGTCTCCAAATCAAGGACAATAAAGTCCACCATGTACTCCTGACCCTCGACTTTTATGACAACATTCCTCAATTCTCTTTGGGACCTCTTAGTTGATTTGTCAGCAAACTGAAGTAGGGTTCTAGATTTCCTAAGAGGTCCGAGATTAAGCCACTTATATAGGGCTATAGGCATTAAGTTAATCAAGGATCCGTTGTCAAGGAGAGTGCATGCAAGCGTAGTGTCATCGACATGACTCACCACATAATCTGCACCCATGTCTGTTCGTTTCCTCGGAAATGAATTCTTTATTGAGCAAGTAGTGGCTATTGACAGAATGTGTTTCTCAACACGGCTTGTGGTCTTCCTGCTGGCCCTAGTAGGTCTGCATCTCACCTTAAAGTATTTTTGAAATGTAGATGTCATCTCCACATACATGTCAAAAGGGATGTGTTTATTGCAAAACTCTACCATTTCAGGGTCATCTTTTTGTATTTTTTGATTTTCTTCTTTTTACCCTTAATAGATCGGGGAAAGGGATTATTGATGCTAACTCAGTTTCTGAAATTGAAAGATTTTCATTTAAAATTGGAACTGAGTTCTGTACGTGACTATGAAACTGCGATGACTCGGACTCTGACTCTGACTATGACGAAAAGAAAATTTCTTCTGCAAAACCGGTGATGCATTCTCCGCTCTTGCTGGGACATCCTCCTTAGATGGAGATGTAGGCTTCTCATCGATCTCGCCGAACTCACTACGGGTGCGGTTCTCCTGCTTCTTGGAGGACTCAGGAGTCCTCTTCTTCTACCGGTGGTGGCGTTGCTACTCCTCTTCCTCTAAGTTCTCCTCAGGTGGAGACGTGGCGGCTTCTTCATCCAGTGCATGTGCCCAATCAGGTATAATCACGGTCCTTCCGCTCCTGAGGGACATATGATTAACATTATCGTACGAAAGCATCTCATGTTCAGATAATGAGTTATCTGAATAGTATACCTGATCTCTTAATCGGTTCTGGCCTTGATTCAAGCAATTCGGGTTAGCCTTAACCTAAACAAGAATTGGAGTCTTGGCGCCATCTGCTGGTCCTGGGTACGACAGACACGATTCAAATCGGTTCTCATATATAGATAATCATTCTGAATTTATTGGACCTTATCAGTCAGGGTCTGGATCGCCAAGGTGAGGGACTCTAATTCACTAGTGGGCTGGGCTGGCTGTGACGTGAGGAGAGTTTCTGTATTAGTCCTGCTGGCCATGCCGGTATTGCTACTGCTGATGGGAAGGTGGGGGCCCTGTTGGCTCGAGTGGAACGTGCGCTGCTGCTACTGCGCGCTGAGGCTGGTACCCTTGTCCGGACCAGGACTGTACGAAGCACGGTGCGGGGGACAGAGCTAGTTTCTTGGTAAGACATGGGAAGGTCGGTGAGGTGATCGTTCCCCATCCTCGATTGTCTTGCCGGATGGGGTCATGGTTGTACTACAGCCCATTGATCTCGAACTTCTGTGGAGGCTCCTCCTATCCTGTCTCCACATGTGGGGATGCGTGTTGCTCTTGCTAAGTGTAGGTCTGCTCTTCTACCTAGCCACACCGAGGCTTCGATGCCTATTACTGTACAAGATCAACTCGGTGCACAGGTACAAGTGGTGCTGAAGCAGCAGGTAGTCTATCTTGGCTACCAGCTCAGTAAGTTCCTCCACTTGTTTCACCAATCACGAGAGTGATTCAAGGTCAGTGACCCTCTTGTGAATTGCTCGACCAAGGTTAACTTGTCTTCTATCATTCCCATGTTGGGAATGAGGTCCTCTGTCAGATCCGCTATAGTCCTCTTAGTTGTCTCGTTGGATAAGATTGAGGGAGACAACTGATAGGCTCCAGTGGCTTGTGACCTGCATGTTTCTGCCATCTGCTCTAGGATCTTCCGTACAACATTCTCATTTTTATTCAGATGGCTCTCCCACAAGTGACACTCACTAACCCTGCATCTCCAGGGTCATGCCACAGAACAAGGTCTGGATTAAGATCGCTTTTGAAATGCCATGGCAAGTGTATTTTTGAATTAGGTCATTAAACCTATCCCAGGCTTCATGGAATGGTTCATTGGGTCCTTGGGATAAACTAACGATCTTTGTCTTCAATTTGATTAGTTTTACTGAGGCGGGTAGAACTTCTTCATAAAAAGGTCCTTGAACTGTATCCAAGTTATACATCTCACCCTGAGATTTTTCAACCAATGAGCTGCCTTATCTCCTAAGGCAAACGCGGTGGCCTTCAGCCTGATATAATCTTGCCCAACCCTAGGGTGACTAAGGTTGTTGCAAACCAGCTCGAATCCTCTGAGGAAGGTATATGGTTCTTCGTTTATATTTCCATTAAACTTCGGTAGTGAGCTGAAAAAGTGGGGCTTCAGCTCAAATGCTTCGAGGGGAACCGCTGGTGCCAACCAACTATGCATCTCTTTTTCTGCTGGTTTGTAAGCATCAACCATTTGTCGGTCAATTCCTCCTGTTGTAATAATATGTCTCATCCTTGCCGTAAGATCAGCATTCTGTTGTTCAACTGTGGCGAGGTGAGCAAGGATTTGCTGAAGTGGGTCGTCTCTTTATTCCTCCTCATCCGGGGGTCGCTTGGTGGCATCATGTCCTCTAGTCCTAAGTAAAGAAGATTGTCTTGGTTAGAGGACATATAAGGAAGGGGTTCTTACTGCGGCGATGGTCTTCCTCGGTGAGATCAGAGGAGAGAAAAGGGTTGGTTTGAGAGTAACCACCCTGGTTTTGAGGGATCCAAAACTCAAGAGGGTCATGAGCTCTGGTTGGTCCAAGTTGCGCTTGGGCCGGTGAAGATGAGCTTCGTGGGAGGCTCAAGGAAAGATTGGAGAATCGGGAGTTGACATCCCCCCAGTCAGTCATCTTGGATTGGCAAGAAGAAGATTCGAGAGTTCTATGTGAAGATAGGATTTTACTCCTACATGAAGCAAGCAATTGAATCGAAACCTTGTATTTTCACATTCAACACGGTGAAGGACCCAAAACCGAGTCCGATTAGTCTGGTTGGTTTTAAGTGTGATTTTTCAGACAAATAGCAATAAGTTACATGGCCTATAGGGGAGTCGGCTAAAAGTCGGATGTTTCTCCCAGTTTAACTTGTCGCCTCAGATACCAATGCCCTTCCTTTCGTCGCTCCTATCCTAAGTTGATGGATTCAAACACCTGCCACTATCTTCCTGCAAGCAGGCGGAGGCTGACAAGGCAGTAACTTCACCCCGGGGGATTACTAGCAACTTGTCGCGAAGTACCGTTGGTTCACCGTTGGTTCACCCCTAACTACCTGCGAACAGCGGAGGTTACGTGGTACTAGTCAGTGAACCTGAAAAATTCAACTCATGATATTTTCTAGGATCAGTTGGTACGTGATATGGAAGGCAGGGTTTTGAGCTCTGCCTTAAGGTGTTCAAACACACTTAAGTACCCTCACTCAGCCTGACAACAAGGTCAGGGTTAATCTCCCGCAAGCAAGATTTCTGATTTTATTGAATTTTTTGGTCAATTCTATTAAGAAATCCCGATTTTAAATTAGGTTATCACTGAGTTATTCCAACCACAAAGCATGCCTATCGTCTAGTCTCAATTTCCTTTTTACCTAAGTTTGAGAAACCAAGATAAAGAAGTCGAGAAAAGCCGATGCATGATAAATCAATGATGCTATGCTGAGTTAAGAAGACTTACAGTGATCCCTTCGCTTTTATGCAAGATGCAGAACAGAATTGAAAACTTTTTAGCATTATATGCAGATGCAGACGATAAAATCTACTCCTATACAGGCAGTTCTATTAGCGAGTGAAGCACCGATTAAATTTGACTAGATCTGCAGTAAGTGTGTCTTTAAATGTGATGTGTGGTCCTAAAAGAATTACGAGCACAAGCAAATCCTAGAGTGGCTCGAGGAGCTCTAGTGCAAGCCTAATCTACAAAGCAA
The DNA here is from genome assembly GCA_037367405.1 of Ottelia alismoides. Classification (NCBI taxonomy): domain Eukaryota; kingdom Viridiplantae; phylum Streptophyta; class Magnoliopsida; order Alismatales; family Hydrocharitaceae; genus Ottelia; species Ottelia alismoides. The sequence goes on along the minus strand of JAZKJV010003337.1, from coordinate 779,558 downwards.
TCCACACAACATATGGGGACACGTTTCCACTATTTTTTCACACGCGAGAACCCAAACGAGAACCGCTAGACAGAATGCAGAAATAATGAATAACAAAATGCACAAGTCCTCAAAATCACTCAAAAAGTTCTAAATGCAAGTTCCTCGAAGCGCCTTTGCCTCTTCGTGTTCCTCGTACAAAAACAAATTGATGTTAGATAAAGAACAACACAAAATACACAAAATGAAATGACAGAAAAAATATTAAAAAGAAAATCGGGGATAAGACTACGCGAGTATGAAAAATCAGACACTCCAAAAATTCTCTAGAAATTAACCTAAGCCGTGCCTCCCCCGCAACGACACCATTTGATAATCCTAGGTTCTACCCTTATTAATTCAATCAAGTTAATGATTAAAATAAATATCTTGTCATTCATTATAGACAGGTAGAAATGGACTAATCAAAAATCACTTTTAATTAATGATGAGTTAATCACGAGCGGTATATTTATTTTACTTGGGCAAGCCCAAGGTCGAAATCAGGGAGGCAGTTGTATCCTTAGGTAAATTTTGAGTGAATTCAAAGGTCAGATTTTCAGAAGATTGTTTTTGGTATTTTTTAGCAATTTTTATGCAATCGAGGAAAGACAAATGCAATTTTAGGCCAGTTTTACCGGTTAATTCATAAGTATGGTCATATGAAGTTTAAAAATTATGAAACTTGGCCAGAATATGAAATGCGGTGAAAAGTAAGCTACAATCATTTTTTTTAGATTTTTCTGATACTAGATGAATTTACAGTGAATTAAAAATGAATGTAAAATGATTTTTACAAAATTAATTTTAATAAATTTCAAAACACATTATTTCTATGTAGAAAATTTATCCTAGATAGATCTAAGTATGATGAATCCACGAAAATTAATGAATCTAAAATTCTATGTGACTTGGGCCTATTAAAAATCGATTAAGGAAATTACTAACTAATTTATTAAGGCCTCCTGATGCGTGTAAATGCAATGATTTTTGGGCACAAAGTAGAGTAGATTATCCTAAGTCTAATGTGATTTTATGGTGATTTTTGGAGGAATAGGGAATTTAATATGAATTAAATGGCACATAGTGGGCAAAATATGGAAAAATTCACAATTTAATAATATTAAATTTCCATAATACCACAAAAATGGAACACGTGTCACATAAGAAAGAGGAAAAGATAAGCTACAACATTCCATTTTTTAGAATTACAAAATAATGCCAAATGGACACCTAAATATGCGTGCAAAGACAGGGACCAATTTGCAAATATAGAAAATAAAATTACTGAAAATTAAACATGCTTACAGGGACTTAAATGCAATTATCTATAATACTAGGGGTATGCGTGCAAAATGCTCAGACGAACACGTACGCCTCACGAGATGCTCCCGGTAGGGACTGATCTGTAATTTGACAAATTTCCTGGGGTCTCAATACGAAATGCCCAGACCGTACGTGAGGAACAAGTGAGGTCTAGGCTCGGTAGCTGTCGGAGGCTCGGGTTGAGGTTCGGGTGTGCTGCAAGCTCGGGCGTGCTTCGGAAAAGCTTCAGAAGCTCCGAGCCTAAGGGTCGGGGAAGAGGCTCGAAGTGCATTGACGTGGTGCGCCTGGGATCGGTAGATCAAGATTGATCCAATGGTGGTGGTGGCTGACTACTTGGTGTGATGCTGGCCGACAAATCGAGAGTGATCCGACAGTATCTGGAGCTAGGCTACGATGGCGATGTGGCAGCATTAGGACCGTCCGATCAAGAGGATCGGACGGTATATGTGTATCGTTCTCCTCCAGGCCGTCGCCTCCTACGGTGGACGTGACTGTGCTCCGGCGATGCCTCCTCAACTCCACCGCCATAAATCTCGCTCGATGATGCTCTCCAGAGCTTCTGAGAAGATGAGAATGGTCGGGGAGCGTCACGGAGTCGCTAGAGGTTCTGGATGAAGCTGGGACGGTTTTTAGGTCGGAGATGATGAAGCCCAAGTGGTGCTCCGGCGATGCTTTGATCAGTGAAGATAGGTGTACCTGCGGGGTTAGTTCGTGCAAAGAAACACGTGCATCGTGTCCGTGGGAGGTGTACGAGTGTGGTGAGGCCTGAGGCATGCAGTGGTGACGGTCGGAGTTGCTTCTCTGCCAGGAAGGCAGAGCTGTGGTTGGAGGGGAACTTGATGCGATGTAGTGGCGAATGAATGGGAGCGCAAGGATCAGAGCTCTAAGGCGGAGCTTGGTTGGTGATTGGCGGAGTGCGAAGGTGAAGGGGGACGCGGAATAAATTTCAAGAAAAATGAGGAGGGAGAAGATGGAGATCTGAGAGGGCAATGGAGGAGTCTACCTAGGGTCAGAAGCTCGGAGAAGAGCTTCCTGGTCTTCGCTCAAGGGCTGGTAGCGTCCCGAGCTCAAGCAGCTTGTCGAAGGAGCTAGAGCACGGCGAGCGGAGGAGCTGCAGCACGGCGAGGCTTCGCTGTGGATCATGCCGGAGGTGAAGTCCTGTCTTCACTCAAATTTACTCTCAATTGTTGTCACCAACGGGTAGCTCTAATCTTGAGGACACCCCTTGCAATGGAGGATAGGGTTGAGGGTGGCTGGAGGTGGAGTATTATAGGAAGGGGATGAGGGTACAGGTGATGGAGGGTGAGTTTTTGTGGAAGTCGTGGAGCGATGACGACGGCGTTCATGGGGATTGTGGAGGTTGGTGAGGATGAGGATTTACTGGGCTACGAGATGGAGGTGATAGGGGGCGAGAGAATGGCTAGAGTGGGGCCGAAAATAGGAAGGGGCGGCGAGCGTGCGAGGTGGAGATCCTGGGAGAGAGAACGTCTGGAGCTAGACGACGAGGGCTCTGCCGTCGGATCTTGCAATCCAACGGCTGGAGATTTGGCGACACGAGGTGGCTGGGATTAGATCAAGAGTGACTTATATGGAGATGAGGTCAAATAAGACACAAAAATACAAGGGTACAAATATACATATGTATAATGTACAAAGGGGTCCCAAAATCCAAGTTTTGCATAGGAGTTCCAATTTAAATGATATTGGTCTCATTTTGAAGGTCTCTGAATATGTATCATTCTAAAAGTGAGTAGACCTAGATCGGAGTTTGTATGAGGTAAATATTTGCATTCTAAGGTCTGAGGTCTCTAGTTGAGTTTGGGGTTTTATTGGGTAATTTTACGAGCTAGGAAATATGCCTTCTTTTTCTTGTATTATTAGTTAGTAATATACATAGTATAGAGATGGTTTTATTGACTTTGGAGTGAGTATAAAATACAGATAATTAAGTGGATAATGGTGAACATATAGGTGAATATTTACAAGTAAGTTGGGCTTCTTATTTAATGCAAATATGAATGCTAGAATGCATATGTTATGCATGTAGGCATGAATGCTAATTATGCTGGATAAGTGGAATATGCATCTATTTACTCGGGAACAAAGCTCTATTTTCAACTTTTAGAGTGATGAATCACAGATTCACCACATCCAAAAAGTTAAAAGAATACCAATATTTCAATAAGTCAATATACTGATAGTATGACTATATAGACTATATGATATCCTTAGAGAAGGATAGAGATAGTGCATCAGAATAATCTATATATAATCATTGAATTGACTTGCTTATTACATAAGGTAAATATCTAATAATTGTACCTCATTCTTCTAATAACACTTACCATTGGTTGCATATGTTTTAGAAAATTAGAAATTTTGATCTTAAGATTTTATAGTCATCCACATAGATGTTGATGCAATTGTTGCAACAATCTCCATTCGATAGATATTCTATATATTTTCAATGGGAGATCCTTTTTCTTAGAGAATGTCTCTATAACCTTGATATTATAATACACTCATTCTTTATTTCTAAATGTTGGAAATAAACATGTATTCTAGAATAGATCTATCATAAAGAGTTATGATTTATATATTTCCTATAGTAATATAACATCTAGAGGATTCTACTGAATTATAATATTAATGAATGGTTCATTAACATTTGTAATACTGAAAATTAAACCTTTTAAGATCAAAAGGAGGATGAAGATCATTTAACAATGATCTGGCATCAATCCTTGGACATAAGTCTATTGATGAGATAAATAGACTAATAAGGATGAAACTATAGACTATCAAAAATTTCAAACCTTACATACATGTGAATATTGTATTTTAAGAAAATTATCCAATGTACCCTTCTTTGGGAATGGTGTATATGCCAAGGTATTCAAGATCTCATACATATTGATGTATGTGGATCATCTATATCATAATAAACATTGATTATATGTGATATTATTTCATGATTTTTGTGATATGAGATTTCTTCCATTCACATTAGAAACCTTTGAAATTTTCAAAGATTTCATAATTTTGTTTTAGAACCAAAGTCTGAAGGAAGGTGAAATGAATTCGATCTAACCTAAGTAGCAGTACCTATTAGATAAATTCAAGGAATACCTTATATAGACATGAACATCATTCCTATCTCACTCCTACTAATGCACCTCAACTCAATAGAGTTGTATGGACATGCAATTGGATCATGTGTGACATGATTTAATCAATGATGACTCTTAGCATAAATACCTCTTAGTTCCAAAGAATATATGTAGTAGAGACTATAATATATATCCTTATAAGATTCTACGCAAATCTAAACCTCAAAATCCTCATTAGGTATGGTTTGGAACCTACCCTAGTGTTTAGAACTTGAGGATTTAGGGTTACTTGGTCCATAACCTTGTCATGGATGAAAGTAAGCTGGAATCTAGCACTAAAGAGTGCTACTTCAATAGGAAAATAAAGGATGGTATTTGATACCTACTTTATGATCTTGATATTCTGAAATTATTTCATCTCTAAGGATATGATTATTAGAGGATGATTTTCTTAAGAATCAAGATGAAAATGAAGTAAAGGAACTCATTCAATCTTGAGAAGATAATGCGGCTCCTGAAATCGAAAACTAAAAGGACAGCTAATGATGAAACAACCATACCTCTTTAAATTAGTTTGAGGATGGTAAGACCATATAAAAGGTATGGATTCCATGTGTTAGATAAATATGACAATGATCATACTTCATATGATGAAGCTTTTAAGGATTGTGACATGGAGAGGATGGATGTTAACAATAAAGTCTAAAGTAGACTTTGTATACATCTGTTGTTTATGGACCCTCGAGGATATACCTATAAGGGTAAAACTTGTTAGATGTAAACGAATCTTCAAGAGAAAGAGGGAACCTGTTAAGAAGTTAGAGACCTTCAAAATTCGACTCATATCCATAATATACACATGAAGAGAAGACATCACTTGCGATGAGATTTCTCTTCTGTGACCTTCCTTGAACCATCATAATATTGCTAATTATAGTTACACAACTTGACTTTGACATCTACAAGATGGAAGTCAATATTGCATTCTTCTATGAATACCTTAGCAAGGATATTTATATGAAATAGCCCCATGCATTCATTGTTGAGGAAGGCAAGATGTGCAAGCTTAAAGAATTCCGTCTATGGAAATAAATAAGCTTCTTGTAGTCGTAATTATCATATTTAATGAAATTATAAAAGTTATGATTTCATACAAAATCTCAATGAATCGTGTGAAGCTTAGTGGGAGTGTCATTGTGTTCATCGTGATAAATGTAGATAATATCCTAATCTTTTGGAATGATGTAAGGACGAGAATAAGTGTTTTATATTCTGGTTGTTTCATACCTTGAGATATGATCTCCAAATATTTCTTATATCTTAGTTTTGAAGTTGTTCAGAAATAAAGAAAAGAGGGCATTGGGATCGTCACATTAGTAGTGCACCTTGGACATGCTCTATTTTTTTGGGAAAAACCCAAGGAAGGATTTCCTTCTCTTAAGATATGATACTGACCTATCTGAAGGGATAACACCTCAAAGAGTTCAGGAAGTGAATGCTAAAACTACTTGCCCTAGTGCATCAGCTATGAGAAGCCCGGTGTATGCTAGATGTCTACGAAAAGTCAGATGTCTGCCACGCAGTGGGAGTAGTAAAGCATTACTAATCCTACTATTGAGATAAAATACTTGATTGCAGTAATAACAATATCTTAAAAGCTGACAAGACTTTTGAGACAGTGATCTCAAAGTCTTTATCTTCAAGAAATTAAGACTTTATAGATAGTGATATAAAAGGTCTTAATTACAGATACCTTGTAATGCTTAAGACTGGGTCTTAGTCTTAGAAGATAGAGATCTACGAGAATAAGGATATTCTGATAAGGATAATAGAAATTATATATTGGTTATAATAATTACTGAGCAGCACTGTCAAGGATACTATAACTTCTTTAACAAAATTGAGTATTAGTTGCATAAGATGCAACATTCGCACTGGATGTGAGCACTGTTACTAGAGGATATGTAAGTACTGTAAAAGGACTTGCATAGTCTCTCGGGAACATAGTGACTAGTCAAGCTTACCAAGATATTTTTCTAAATGGCTTATGATTAGCACATGAGTGGTGGGTTTAGATATTAGTCCATTACTGACTCTTTAGGCTAGTAAGAGATTGTTGGACATGCAAGCCCATGAAGAGCCATTATGCAATAAATATTAATGCAAATATCATTCCCTGATATGAAATTATGAATAAATAATTTGCATAATAGGTCCCTTATTATAATTAACGTTATGTACCATGGCCATCTTAATGATCATTTAGGTGTTAATTCAATTTTTGAATCATAGAGGTTGGTTCTTGTATGGATATCTAAAGAGTTATATTGAGGACTCATCAAGCACCGTCAAATGGTTATTGAGAGATGATCTCCAACCTAAGTAGGAGAAGGCAATCCTTTCTCTAATGGGTTGATATATGTCCGACCACTTGATGCAGGTCCTCTACATAGCAATATAGATTCGAAGGTGTTATATAAGTTAGGTCAAAGAGTTGACTTAAAGAGATCGAGATAATCAAGACCTATATCGTATGCTGTCACCATATAGGCATGCATCCTTTGACCGGAGATATATGTATTGCTATATGTTTATGTATGTGCATTTGGCAGATCGATAGGTTGATGGTCTAATCAAAATCTATGCACCAGCGAGCTCGTGTGCATGCAAGTGTATATGAGTAATACGATCTCTTAAAGGGATTATACTTGTTCTTTACTAAACCCGAAGACATGAGCTCACTCTTGAGATATTGGGAATCAAATTCCATGCACAATCATCTCGCTTTGGAAACTTGACTGAATTTTTAGATTTTATATATGCTTATGGAATGTATATGAACAATACCTGGGTATGATATATGCTTTTGAAAAGTATATAATCGATCCTAACTCCCAAAGATCAAATGAGAAACTTAATGATAAAACCTAAAGAAGACAGTCTAAATTGATCCAAATCTTCATGTTTATTCTAGTTATTCCAGTATATAGGATGTACATGTATTAGGAATACCTAAGGATCGTGTGATCATTTATGATTGTATAACCATGACGCTTCCATTTCAAGGGAGTGATGAAATAGATTTAGATTTTAATAACCTCTCTCAATAGAAAAGTAATATGATCTTAGTCTAAATGTTGGACATTGATCTGAATACATTTCAGATGCAATGGGAAGATTAGATTTACGATTTTGATTTAATCTCCTTATAAAATCTAAGAAGATGTTTTGGCATGCATATGTGCTCTCAACATTTAATCATGAGTACTATGGCTCACAACATTATGCATGATGATGGCTCGATAAGAGATGATGTACTCAAAATGTTTGAGTACCTACCTGAACCAAAATCTTTTAAAGTTTAGATGGATGTAGATACAATGAGTGTCATCATTCTACTATCTATACTCTAGTCTTTCATGAAGCTCCATAATATTCATATTGTATGAGTTGAAAGAAGCATGTATAAATGTTGAAATACTCTTATATTGAAACCCTTTGAATTCAACATAAGAGTTCATTTTTCTTAAGCAATGGTTGTTTATAGATGAGGGAGCGCAGTGGAAGCATAGGTCTGACCCAAGCAACAAGTAAAGTCAAGGAGTTGACTCTGTACTTATGTAATTTCCATATGACATCCAAAGAGTTGGATGAATGTCAATACTTCAATAAGCCGATGTCCTGATAGTGTGACTATTAGACTATCTAGGATACTTAAAGGACCCAGATAGTGCATCGAAATAATCTACATCTACATATAATCATTGAAATAGACTTGCTTATTAAAAGATCAAAGTCTAATAATTGCATGTCATCCTTCTAATAACACTTGCAATTGGTTGCATATGTTTTTAGAAGACTAGAAATTTTTGATCTTATGGTTTAACAGTCATCTACATGGATATTGACGCAAGAATATGTAGTCGCAAGAATCCCACATAGCCGTGATCTTATGGTCATGTAGATATAATGAAGCCGAAGAATCCTGTATCATTCTTTCCTTGTGAATATGTAGTCGCAAGAATCCCACATAGCCTTTGCTATATGCTAGTGTAAGAATTTCATTAGTGATCTCAATCATCACAATGCCTGATAGTTAAACTCAGGCTCACGCATTTTCTTGTTACGACGTAGCGTTGGCACCATTTTATGTCGGTTGACTCCTCTTCCATTAGGACATGCTCCTTGTTGTGGTACTCCATGATGCTCATGGTACTCCATGATGCTCATGAATTTACGAACTCCACTCCTAAATTTAATTCAATAGTCGTAATTGGATTAGCAAACTTCTCTACTTCTGCATCTCCCCTTTAAGTCTTTATATACGTCAAGTGGACGCGGAATTCTTATTAGTTGCAAAATTTTGTAAGAACCCGAAGTGAGACTATTAGAGGCATGTATATACAAGCAGTCTGGTTTCCACCAAAGCAAATAATGAGTGAGGACTCGAGCTGCCTTAGGCTATGCAAATCAAAGGATAACTACTATAACAACCAATTCCATCCACACTCACACAATCCCAATCATTAATTGCTCAAACCGGGGCTTTCCTAACTATTATATTATAATTGGAAGGAAAGAGTAGTTTAAATTCTATGGAACAAAAGAAATGAGAAATTCTTCTATTGTATGAAGGAAGTGATCTGGGTAAGTTCATCAAATGAGTTTGTGTGGTTATGTCCGGAAAGAATAATATCAACCTCCATCCAAACTTTCACCTTTCAAGAATACTACAACTTAAAACAAGTTCTTTGAGTCTCTCCACTTTTTTCCTGTCCCATTTCAACTCATACAAGCATAAGATACTTATTTCCAGTAATCATGATTTCGATAGCCTCTATTAACTGGTTGGTGAGAGTACCGATATTTCAAATAGCTTCCTTGCCCCCACATCCCACCAGCATACAAACACCCCTGCTTCTTTGAGCTTCATACAGGTGTCAATGTAGAAAGACTATCTTTTTTACTTGTATAGGTCTCTCGTGCAAGAATACTTACAAATTTTGCACTATACCTACCCGAGCAACTAAGAAGCAATCCTTGTCAACTTTCACTACATTCGAAAAAATAGCATGACGCTAGGTAGAGACACCCCAACCAATTCTGATTATATGCAAAACTATATTAAAGAGTTCCACCCATATGTTACACATCAGATATATAATAAAATCCTCCTTGACCCGAACTTGGAACCAACATAGAAAGTGGATACCTTAATGTAGCAGAGTTGGTCAAGCAAAAATTGTTAATATTAACACAAAAAATTCGAGTGTGCAAGTATCATCCTGTATATTAAAAAAACTAGTACACATGGGATCGTTTCCAGTCCACTAGTCTCAAAATTACCATGTCCATCGCCAAAATTTATTAGCTCACATAGAAAAAGTTGTAAAGCTGTACATAGTTTGTAAATAAACTTGCCACTGAGCATTCCTATAAGGAAACATCGAAACAACCAGTAGAAAAGATGCAAGACCTTGTTGATCCGCAGGAGATAATAAAATTGTTGGGTCTAAGTGGGTCTTCACAATAAATTATAATCCAGATGGTTCTTTTCTCATTACAAACCCGAGTTGTGGCAAAAGGGTTTACACAGACTTATGGTGTTTATTTCTTTGACACATTCTCACCAGTTTCTCGTCTATCCACTATAAGGATTCTCATGGCAGTAGCTATACAACTTGATTGGCCCTTGCATCTAGATGTGAAAACACATTCCTTAATGGCGACCTTTAAGAGATTGTGTATATGTAGCAACCACCTGGGTTTGAGGTTCAAGGGGAGTGTCAGAAGGTTTGTCTACTACACATGGACATATATGGCCTCAAACACAGCCCTCACGCTTGTTTCAAAAATTATCAAAAGTACTAGAGAATCTGGGTCTCATCCGATCTTCAGCATATCATTCTTTATTCATACGAAAGAATAGAAAAGGAATTGTTGCTATGTTGGTATATGTGGATGACATTATCCTCACAGGAGACGATCATGATAGTATTGTAGAAGTGAAGACACAATTAGCAGAACAATTTGTGATTAAGGACTTGAGGCCTCTAAGATACTTCCTAGGGATTGAAATAGGTAGATCCAAGCGAGGAATAGTCATGTCTCATTGAAAGTATGCTACTGACCTACTTCAAGAAACCGAGATGCTAGGATCCATAATCCACTGGCTACAGGTTTTTTACTTCCAAAAAGAAGTGGCTAAAGAAATTTACTACCTGCTTTTCCATCAGAAAATTTGCATAGGCATCATATTTGCAATTACATGCTACAATAGCTCCTGCTCTTTCCAATCTGGATACGGAACAGTCTTTTTTTCCCGATGGATTTCAAATGCGTTATCAGAAATGATTTGGTAACGATCAACAACATATCTGTTTAAAGATGAAAAATCCATGTCGTTGGTCCTATATGGTGTTAGTTCATGCGTGAGTGGAGAGATTGTTAGTACATGAGCATGTATATTTTGATGATAACAACACATGTGTGTAAAGCTTGTAGCTATGTCAAGAAAAGAAAAGCTACTGGAATAAGAACAAGCTCGAGCCTGACGAACTCAAGCTTATGTCAAGAAGAAGATAAAAGGAGTTCAAAGCTAAGGAACTTCAGCTCAAGTTCAAGGAAGGTTTTCACGTTCAAGAAGAAGACGAAGTGTTTTCTTTTATTGAATCATGCATGTTGTAATTGTCTTAAAATGTAAACGACCTCAAGTACCATGCATCTTGCATTTCAACCCTTTAACTTTGACTTTAAAAATTTTCAGATCAAAGAGTTAAGCAGATTGATCAACTTTTCTCACTTGATCGGTCACTTCTTATTGATTACTCTCTTTTTTATGATCGAGCAATTTTTGAATTCTAACGGCTATGTTATGATCGATCAGTTTTAATCATTGATCAATCGACTTTTGATTATGATCAATCACCTCAATCTACTTGATCGATCATTTGATTATAATCAATCATCTTAGTATCATGATCGATCATATTTCACTTTAGGAAGATTCTTGAAGGTGATTTCATTCCCGATTTGCTTACAATGGCTACGTTTTCAACAAGGCCTCAAATATCGGATTTCGATTTCATTTCGATAAGCCCAGAAAAGGAATTTAGGTGGAAATTCAGTGAAAAGATTGGAAATTGGGGGAATGACTTGAAAACTCATTTTTTTTTCAAATTTAAGATTTATAATGTTGTTTAATCAATAAAAGAGATAGAAATACAAGTTTTTTTACTTATAATAAGGTGTTATAATGATAAATGCCTTAAATATTTATTTCGTTCGCAATATCAATGACCATCTAGAGTGAAATTTCAGTACATAAACTTAAATTTCGGTATTCAATTTTTCTGTCAATTCTCAAAAGAACAATAATACTTTTATTATAGAGAATGCGTAGATGATTTTAAATTTGAAATAGCAAATGTCATAATACAAGTTTACAAGATCACATGATACACCAATCACATAATATGTCTACACTTACTAATACTAGCCCGTAGCCATTAAGTTACTAGTAGTACATTCTTATTTGAGATGGGAATGAGATCCGACCGAACCATGAATTCCTTGGTGGATCAATGTACTATTTCAGATTCCTTCCTTGGTAGAAAGGATGGAGCTAGACCTTAGTTGAATGGATTTATTCTGGCTAAATGCATTGCGCTGCTAGATAATTAGTAATAATTTGTGTCTAGATTATGACCTCGGGTTAAATGATAAGGTACTCCATGCTAACACGAATTTCTATACTGATTAGATAACCTCCAGGATAGCAGTAGGCAGAATAATCCCTTCCTTGTAGATGGTCCATGTAACACTCTCAATACTTGTTGGACCTTTTTATTCAACATGCATGGTATTTGCACCAATGATCACGCGGCAATTAGAACAATGTTGGTTTGTTAGCATATTAGTCATGAGATGCATAATAAACTGATATTTTTTTAATGCAAAGATAAGAGGAATGTTATCTGAAGTTAGCAGTCAAATGGTAAAACCTATATTTGGCTCTCCAAGATGGCCTAGGCAAAGATATGCTGAAAATCTCCCTGATCCCACTGATAACGAGTAACAAGATGGTAAAAATTATATTTAGCTCTCCAAGATAACCTAGGCAAAGATAACAAGATTGTTATATAAATATTCTAAAGTCTAGAGATTCTGAAGTTAGCATTCAAATATGAAAAAAAAAAACATAGTTGGAATCTCCAAGTATGTTAAAAAAAAGGATGTGTAATGAAAAAAAGATGGTACAAAACTCACCTTGCTTGGAATTTGGAAAATTGACTCTCCAAGACTTAGTTGGGTTGCGAACTTATGACTTGTGAGATGAAATGAGAACGTATACATTATATTTATACTACTTAATGAGAACCCGAATGGCCTTATTTTATTACAATGGTGATTGGAATAATGGTCTATATTGTAATGGTGGTTGAAATAGTGACCTATAATTTTATTTAATGGTCAAATAGTGCCTTATGAATATCAATTAGTGGCCTAGGCATGACATAGAGTGGCCTAGGCATGTTAAATTCGTGTTTAGGCATGTAGAATCAAGGCCTACGCATGTATGAATCGAAAGGAGCGAAATTTCGATCATTTCCACCAAAATCCGAGAAATAAGTGGCCAATTTTGGTCGAAATCGATCAAAATGAATCGAAATGAACCGAAATGACGAATTTCGATCAAAATTCTGGCCAAAATCCTGGAAAGCAATAATATATACATGGTTTTAAAAAGCGCTGCCTCGAGGCGCAAAGGCGTACGCCTCGAGGCGAGGCGCACCAAATTCGCCCTGAGGCGCACGCCTCGGATTCTCTAGGTGGGGCGTGCGCCTTGACTTGGCATGAGGCGCTCGAGGCGCGAGGCGCTCGAGGCGAGGCGGAGGCGTAAGCCTCGAGTCATGAGGCTTTTTTTAAATTTTTTGTTGCACATGACCCTAATTGTTTGTTAGCATTATATTTTTTATTTTTGTATTTGTGTTTCCATGTTAAACCTTGCATATTTCTATATATAGCTCCATGCAAAGAGAAGAGATAGCTTGAAACAAGCGAAGTTACATGATCTTGTATACATCATATTCAATTTATCATACATCTACACATACTAGTTCTATTACACATATTTTTGTTTGAATTGTAATAGAATTTTATATTACTTGCAAGTTTGCAACTTGATGTTGTTGTTTGGTTGTATAAGTTGTGAACTTAGAATAGTTATCACATATATGATATATGAAGTAATGTTGAAAAATAAACACGTGAGGACTGAAGTAAAATAATTATTACGTTTTATTGTGAGTAGCTGAATACAAATAATATCATTAGTAAAAAAATCGCCTAGACCCCCCCACAGGCGCGTTGACTGGGCAGCGAGACTCCCGACTTGTTGGGGTATGATATGGCAGGAGGGGATGCATATGACAGTTCTCCAACTACGTCCAACAAGACAAATGATTGGGATTCAAGGCATATTAATATTTTTTTAGTTCGCACTAAAGATTATGATTTCTATTGTACTTTAGTATTAAGTATAGACTTTAGTTTACTACTCATATAGAGTCATTAAAGTTGGAATTGGAACTTGATATCCGGTATATTAGTGTCTTAGTATTAGATTTTTTGAACTTCAATGCCTTCATCGCTTATGTATTATATCTTTTACTAGTTTTAAATTATTCTTGAATGTGTTAATTTAATAGTATTATATACTTTTTAAATGTATTTTTCTTTAATTTTAAATTTTTCAAAAAAAAAATGAGGCTTATGCCTCGACCGCCTCGAGGCTTACGCTTCGCCTCAAGATCAGAGAAAACGCCTCGGACCGCCTCGCGCTTTTTTAAACCTTGAATATATATGGTTTCGATATTGGTACCACCACGAAACCGAATTTCATTGAAATTTAAGGTTGTGATTTCAAAGCCAATGGCTACGGAGACTCCAGACCTATTAAATAGGATCCTATACCTCATTCTTGTGACACACAACAAGGGCAACAAGTTCTCTTCTCTATCCCTTCTACTCTATACTCTAAGAGAAAGATCGAATAGTTATTTTCGGCTTTGTTCTTCACGCCTACAGCCCTAGTGTTCTGCGGTCAATTCTTAAAGCACGCTCCTCGTTCTGCAAGACTATTTTAAGTTTACCACTTATTATCATTGCCTATTTTACTTTGATATTGAGGTTATTGGGATGGTTACTTAACTACGATACGATTGTAAGTTGTCAAGAACAGCTTATTATAATACACATAAGCAAATCAAGTTTAGTGGTAAGACCCGGTTGGAACATGTTGAAAGCCCAACTCGGGAGATTTTGGTCATGGTTTTACCCGTGAGAGTTTCCACAATAAAGTCATGTGCACTTGTAGAGTGATTGCTTATCTTGGGATTAAAAATGCCATGTAACGATATGGTTGTTTGAGTTTATTATTTGCAGTTATCATGGTCATATTGTCCAATCCACATGTACCCATCACCAGGCGTCCAGGAAAACCAACATATAATTGGATCCAATATCTTACGAAAAGGGGCTTTAATTTTTACGGTTTCAATAAGCTTTAATTGTGCACTGGAAAATAGTTTAAACTTAAAAAGTGGCTACCACCAACACCACAACTGCTTCTTATCCCCATTCTTTTAATTTTGAAATAAGTTTAAGTTCGAAGAGTTATTTTCTACTCCGTTCTTCATGCCTACAGCTCTTGTGTTCTGCGATCAGTTCTTACGAGCATGCTCCTCGCTTTGTAAGATCATTTTAAGTTATGTCTCATATTATCAATTGCCTATTTTACTTTGATATTGAGGTCATTAGGTTTGTTACTAAATGTAATATAATTATAAGTTGTCTAGAACAACTTGTTATAGTACGGTTGGGTTGTCCGCGTAAGCAATTCAAATTTAGTGGTAAGACCAGGTCGGGACAATTAGAAAGCTCGACTCAAGAGATTCTGGTCGGGGTTTTTACCCATGAGGGTTTCCACATTAAATTCATGTGCACATGTAGATTGATTGCTTATCTTGTGATTAAAAATGTTGCGTAATGATGTGGTTGTTTGAATTTATTATAAGCAATTATCCAGATCATATTGTCCAACCCATCCGCACCCATCAACTGATGTTCGAGAAAACCAACATATAGTTGAATCCGATATCTGACGAAAAAGGGCTTTAATTTTTATGTCTTCGATTAGCTTTAATTGTGCATTGGAAAACATGAAATTAAAAAGTGGCTACCTCCAAGGGCTTTAATTTTTATGGTTTCGATTAGCTTTAATTGTGCATTAGAAAACAGCTTAAACTTGAAAACTGGCTGCCTCCAACGCCACAACTGCTTCTTAGCCACACTCTCTAAATTTTGAAATGATGCTAGTTCCCTTTTTTCCGGAAGAGCAGACACTTGAGAGAAGCTAAAAGGTAAATGCACGTGGATAAATCCTTTATGCCAATTAATAGATTGTCTGACAGCAAGCTGTTTTTAAAACTTTTGGGATGTTATCTATTACAATTAAAAGTACGGGTATATTGTGTGATTTGATTAAAAAAATTAAGAGAATGAATGTGATGTTTCATAAACTGAATGAGAGGTTGTCATGGCAATTTCCTCTAAGATAATCTCCTTAAAAGGTGTTACATTCAAAAAGCATATTATCCGTAATTATTTGTTCTTACCCGCTCAAATTCAGATGCCCAGCCATTGGCACCATGCATTCGTTCAAACGAGTCAGCCCAAGAATTGGGATCGTTACACTCCCTTTGTTTAGCAAATTCAGTAACCCAACCATCTGTTGAAGGTACCATCCCGGCTTTAGGAGCAAACTGAGACTCGTTCCAATATTCTTCCAACTCAGGAGCCATTCCATGCATGGGCCCCTTAAGTCGGTCATCACTGTCAATGTCTAAAGAGTGCAGAAGAGCATTCACCTACAAGATGTAGAGCATAATTTCAAATGAAAAGTATATATGTTATACAAAGACAACTTGGTTCCTAAGTAAAAAATACATTAAATAATACAAGAACTATCGGAATTTGTCTGGACTTAATAGTATTTAACATATAATATCCTTCGTTGAGTTCGTACGGGATAAAGGTAAAGTGACTAAAAAACCTGTGAATTTATGTAATCTTCATTTTTGTCAGCAAATATGTGTCGTGCCATAATGTAGCTACGATCGCGTATGCATTGTTTGTCACCCTTAGACAGCCCAAGAACAGGGAGCGGTGCTGGATGAAATGGAATCCCCGCACGGCTACTTTCCATAAAGGAGTGCAAAAAACCAGAAAGTATTCTCTGAGGCGGTCCTGTGATGCAAAGAAGGTTTGATTCTTGTAAATGAAGAAAGACATGTATCTTATTCCTCTGATGATGTAAAACAAAGTTACTTGACTGAGCATATGAAGAACTGGAATATCATATATTCAACCAAATAAAGAATACACTGATAGGGAAGATATCCTACCATCCCAAACAGGTTGCGCATGAGAACCAGCACCACGATCATATATTTGTTCAAACTCCGCAAAATGAGCATCGGCTTCCCTTCTCTGAGAAATTGAGGCCATGGGAGGGCGGTGTACATCATTCCACGCATCTGCCAGTCCTCCATGATCAGCAGAACGAAAACCTTGCATAAACTGGGAATTCTGCAAAATAAAATCCAAGAATTCGCCTTATTATTGTCAAAGCAGGAAGTGGAAAAAAGAAGTGTGATGATAAAAAAATGCACCTGTCCTTCTGGATGATAATGCTGTGGATTATCGAGCTCAGAACCAGGAATCATCGTCAAAGGCGCTTCAGGTCTGAAGTCCACTGAAGCATCAGGGATAGTCATTGAAGTTCCAGGAAGCCCCTTCAGTTCCTTTTTGACGGAAGAAAATGCATCAAAATGAAAATTAGATGGAAAACAAACAAGGGGGGGAAAAAGACGCGACTCTGGAACAAAATTATAAAAAAAACAGATTAAAGCCAAAAGCAAAACCTATGTAGGAGCACATGGACATCTTGACATCTTGTCTGAATCCAGTAGGTACATGTAAGACAGAATCTGTACCAATGATATGTTGGGGAAGCTTAAGGTGGTAATTCGAAATCTCAAATTCCTACGTGACTCGGCATACTTGTAATGAATTTATCATTTGATGACTTGAGTAACAACTAACAAAACAGAAGAGAGGAGCGGTACACATATTGATGGTGTATCCACGATGATGTAACCTGGAACATATTCAGAATTATACGAAGTGGCATCACCAGCTTATCGTCAAATAGTAGTAATTCAATGTACTCGTTAAGAATTTACTATTCTCTTCAACCCTCTCTTTTTAAAACTGCACTTGATTCTCTTCTCTATCCTAGATATCCACATCCTCAAGAAGTCTGGTATATTTATACCAGTCCAACATGATATTAGTTGGAAAACTCACAACTCAGATCTAATCCGATCCTAATTATACATAAAGTTCAGCATCACAAACTTCAAGTCGAGGGTGTACACTCATGGACTAACAGACAACTGTGGGGTGTGAACCTAATCAACTTTAGTCAGCATTATTAGCATAAAAATACAAACTTTGACAGCAACGATCCAGACTCCAGAACCTCATGATACACCACGAAATAAACCCAAAAAAGAGACAAGAGGAACACATAAGCTGCCAAACGGTGCCTTAGGGGGTTCCCTTCCATTACTTAATCCTCCCGCCCCCGGAAAGAGCCCCTATCAGTAAAATTTATCCTTGAAACAAGGCATCGATGCGTATGTATTGTAACCTTAAAAGCATCTCTCCCATGTTTAATTATTTATCTTCTACCGAGTGAATTCATATGCCCCTTGCTCATACCCAAACAACACTGTGTGTTGTATCAAGATAGAAAGATACAATCATACCTTAGCAACTCATGCTGAATGGTACAAACAGATTTTATGGTACGATCAGAGGTGGGTTACAGCCTTGCAGAATGTAGTTCACCCAAAACCGGGGTTTCTCCTAATAGATATGTCCAGATTAAAACTTGATCGCAAGTATTGCATCTCATTCGGGTGGACTCTTGCATGGTATGAACGGATTTGATAAGGATAGTCTTTATTTGTCAGGAGACTATTTGAAACTATCTATCATAAGGTCTTTTGCGGCTATAAGTAAAGAGTGCTGCGGGGTTTAAGCCATCTTCATATCCTGAACTTCTTAACTTTAACCCTGAACCAAACAGACACCAGAGATCATCCCATGCAGGTTAAGATTCTCCTCTCGCGCTTTGGGCAGCTACCGTCTCCATTATCCTACATTCATGACATTGGCATAAGCGACTTAAGTCTAGATACGGTCGCAAAACCATCAGAAACATCGATGGGTAATTGCCAAACCAATCGAACTGAAATCGACGAAGCGACAATCGGAGCCAATTGGGCAACACTTAGTAAGGCGACGGGTGACGTGAAAATCTAGAGGGAGAGAAGGGGACCTGAGCCTTGGAGGAGGAACCGAGGAGAGCGTTGGCAAGGGTGCCGAGGGGGTTGGAGGAGGAGGAGCTTCCGGGGACGGCGCATGCGGCGCCGCCCGTCACGAGGTCCCTCATCGCCATGTGCGCCGCCGCGAACTCTGCTGCTGCTTCCTCCTATGCCGGGGAGAGGTGGAGAGAGAAAGCGAGGGAGAGCAAGGGGCGTCCGTTAGGTACAGGTGTGTGTTGGTATTTAGCAAGAAGTAGATTTCGCGGCGTCTCTGGTGCAGCGGTGCCGTCACTCGCGGGCGGAGGCGTGAATTGCATGGAAACGACGGGCTTGGACCGTCGGGCCGTGTAAATAACAACCGTCAACCGGGATAAGTAAAGTTCATGTGCTTTCTGTTGATTTGAAAAATTTGGGGGTTCTACAAGTAGAAGTAGGGCCATGAGTATTGTACAGGAGCTGCCACATGAAAAAATGAGAAAGTGAAGAGGAAAATATGATAAATAACTAGGAGAGTTATACTTATTATTCTTGGTGACTAATAGTACCAGCATGTGGCAATGAATCTAGAGAACCTATTGTACCACGTGGGAGTAGAGGTACGTTATGAGCAATTAATCAACATGGATTTATTATATTAAAATGATAAAACAGTTACAGTATTTGGAAAGAAGTATCATTGGTAACGACAGTAGCTGAAATTGAAAGAGCAACTAAAACAAGTAGACGAGAAATGTGAAAATTCTCACTTTCAAGTGGACTATATTAGTGAACTCTAGCACTTACATTATTATATCTCTTTAATATTATAATTATCATTGTTATTACTGTCATTACCTTTAATACCAGTCCACCATTCATCAATTTTATTAGTGATCTTGAATGAATCATAATCAATTTCATCTCTTTTCTCGGATTTTGTTTCAATTCTGCATCATCATTCTGTTTCTTAGGAGGCATCTTGAATGAATCTTCTTAAAACCTTCATCAACAAAGGGGTTCGAGTTAGATGTGGCTATTGAACTTAAATCAACCTCACTAAGGCAAAGGTCTTCCTCGGTGATCAAGGAATAAAGGAAGGAGTTGGTAGGAGAGTGACCATCTCAAAGTGAGTGAACCCGAACTCAAGAGGGCATGAGTCCAGGGAGGTCCAAGAAGTGAAGGGGCCTCAGAAGACGTATTCTTTGGAGGGTTCAATGATAAGTTCGCAAAGTTCGAACAAAAATCCCCTCAACTAGTCATCTTCGATATCAAAAGGAGCATAAATGAACACGAGAGGCAAGGAGAATCTATGCTCTACGGGACACGTAAATGTGCGGAGAAAACTCATGCAAATCAAGCACAATGTAAACCCTTTAAGTTCATTAACTTAACACGTGAAAGTCGTAAAGGCTCGATGAATTATATTGTCAATTTTAGTTGGTGTTCTTTTAATCTATTATGCACAGGGTGTCGCCTTAGTCCAGCAATGCTCTTGTATGCTCCCGATCAATGAGATCATCTGCTCGAGCTGTCGGGTTCAATATCACACCCAAAGGAAACACACATGCTTACACAACCGAAACGTACACTAAGGTCGAAGGTAAGCCCTTGTAGCTCCCAAGCTCGCGAGAGATGGATATGGAGACTTGGGGGCAAGGCCAGGGGTTTGGGCTCTAACCTTAATGTCTGCATCCCTACCTGTCTAGAGGTAAGTACCTACGTACAATTATGGCTTAATGCACTCGCAAAACAAGTGTTCATTTTATTCCAAGTTGATTAGATCGACCTCTTAATTTTGTCCCGATTTTAGAGTATCACCTGAAAATAATGTGAGTGCAGAATGCACATCTGTCATTCGGTCCCTTTTCATTTTAACCTTTGGTTACAAAATAGAGGGAGGAATTGGAAAATCTAATGCAAGCGATAAACAATGATGGATGCCCAGAAGAAGTTATACTCACAGTGATTCCAGCACTCTCCATTTGTTATACAAGACAGAGTTTAAATGTTACATTAGATGCAAGTAAGTTGATGAAAAGTCACACCTAAACATGATACTATTAGCGGGAAAGAAATTGATTTAAATTTGGCTAAGTAGTATGAGTTTAAGTGTGTCTCATTAATGAATCTTAAGGATGTGAATCTTTAAGATGGTGTGGCCTAGATTACAAAGGGCACATACAAATTTTAAATACATAACCATGTGCATATCCTAATCTCGCCACTTAAATTAAGAACCAATCTCGACACAACCACAACACAATAAAAGAATAAAATATCTAGTCTCTTCTTACAAACGCGAGTTCTCAATTAAGGGTCATTGTAAATAGGGCATTACATAAATTATTACAACAAATATTTACAACAAATTATTACAACTAATTAGACTGAAATTAATTATCTATCTAAGTAGTTAAATCTCTCTCTCTCTCTGAGGTGGTTGAATCAACCCTCTTAACCTCGAGCACCAAGCCTAAACCTCTGTGTCATTCCTCGTCGAGTCGCTTCACAGCCCTGTCACAACAACATGTGGTCAGATACTCTCAAGAGATTGATAGCTAACAAGATAAATAATTAACTAACATGACACAACAAAAAACAAAAACGACAAACACAAACAAGCTTATCTCAAATAGCTTGAATTTACCTTAATCACTTACATTAAGCCTAATTAAATACTCTAATCAGGTTATATCCCCAGGACCCAGCAATAGTGCCATCTGGTGAACTGTCTTGCAGGTATGATAAAATCGACTCATTGTAATACAATTGAAAACAGATCAATAAGAGATCGAGCGAGAATCTCCACGAAGAGTGGCTCGGTCTAAAATCTCATGGGTAAGCACATGGTCGAACATAGGGTCACAACTGATCAGTGTATATATAGGTACTAAAGTGAGCAATAAGCTACTCTTAGAAACTATCGAGGTCAAGTTATGCAAAAATGCAACACTCAATGAATGCACAATTTTTAGTGATTTTTAAGACATATTATTTTAATAAAACACAATGATAAGAAATGCCAATAAAAAGCAAAACACACAAATCTGCAAACTCATAATTTTACTCCTGGTTGGAACATTAGGTCAGTCTCATCAATCAAGCATCCGATTATGCAAGTGGCAATTCATTCACTAAGTCAAGTACACCCAAGTTGAAGCATTGTGCCACTTAATTAACATATTAATCAATTGATTCATGCATCTCCAAAAAAAGCACACAAAATCATGAATAAATTAACTAAATTAATCATGCAAGATTACTGATTAAGCCTTGATTAAAAGAGACAAAATAGGGGCTCAAGGACACATTAAAATGATTAACTAGTGAATCATGGTTCAATTAATCAAAGTTTAAAGCAACCATATCTCTTTGAATTTTAGTTCAATGTCAACTATCCATATCAGAGATCTAAGTTAACCACATTAAAGAGCTCAAAGAGATCATTAAAATACCATTGATTTTATTAAATGTAGATTAAGGTGCAAAAGTTATTATCTCATAAAGTCATGGGCTTAAATGTAATAAAAACATATAAAATTCTTAAATAAAAGGTCTAAAAGGACTGAAGTGCAATATTTACAAGCTACTAGTGCTCTAGGCCTCCTGTAAGTGTTAACTCCAACCAAGGGGGACCGTGAATCTATTGAGTTGCTAAGTGGGTGGAATGGGGGCTCTACGAGAGGTGGAGGAATTTATCCGTGATGGTTCAATGTCCCTTTGCAAGGGCACGGAAGGTCAAGGCGGAGAGGTCAACAGAGAAGTGGAGAGGGTAAGAAGGACATGGAGTGAGGTTCAGTGAAGTGTGATGAAGGTGAAGGAATGGTCGGACTGAATCATGGGTGTGTGATCCTGCTAAAATAAAATGGAGAAACAGAGGTCAAACCAAGATCTGAAAGAAACTGATTACATGAAGATGATAGATCAGTTTGGAGGATGAGCCTGGGGGTTGAGCTTGAAGCTCATGGTCTTTGCTAAAGAACTCAATAAGTGTTTGATCGAACAACACCCTAATGGAGTTGTAACTTGGCTCGAAGCCAAGGATCACGTCGGTGACCCAAACTTTGTCATTGATCTCTCTCTATCTCTTCCTGTCGGGAAGAAGATGGTAGAAACTCGGAGCTATCGCACACGATGGCGGATGGGTAAAAATTGAGCCGGAGCTTTAGTATTTAAAGGCGAAGAGGAGACGGTTCCAGGTGGTGGAGCACCAAGTTCAATTGCCCCTCCTTGACTTTAGAATGGAAGAAGATGAGGTCCATGTGTTGGGCGAAGGAGAGGGAGGTTAGATCTATGCAAGAGAGGGGGATTGAGGGCGGGAGCTAGAAGAGAGGAGTGGGGAAATGGGGAGAATGGTGATAGCTGGAACAGAGTGCGTAAGAAAGAGGGGATATGTGGAGGTTAATGATGGTTGAGGATTGTTGGATCATGTGATAAAACGGTTAGAAGCGCAGCTCGATTGTGCGGGCGAGATGAGATCAGAGGATCTCATCAAGCGGTTGAGAAGTGAGCAAGGATGGATGGCCCAGATGGAAACTGGGAGGTTGATCGAACGATGGAGAAAAGAGGTGCATGGGAATAAAGAGCCGAGCGACATGGCTGCTCCAAAGAGAGCCACATGGCCCAATAAGAATTAAAGGAAAATAGAAAAACAAAGAAATATATAAAAGAAATAATTTCAAGTCTTAAAAAAAAGATGTAAAACGTGAAAGTTGTATATCACCATAAGATCTATAAGTTTCATGTTGAACAGAAAGTTAAAACAGGTCATATGTACAAATTGTAATTTTTTAAGTATTTTTTAGTAATAAAAAATGCTTGTTTTAATTTATTTTGAGATTTTTGTGTATTTTTAATTTATATTCAAAACAAATATATACGATAAATATCTATTTCTAAATTTTTTAATAATACAGAAAAAAGAAATAAAGAAAAAAAAATAATGTTAATTATGAACAATAATTTGGGTTAATGATGACCAAGGGATGGCTTGTTAATTAATATTAATTAACTATACATTTTATTAAAAAAATCTAAGATAGAGAGATAATAATAATAAATATGGTGATAAATTATTGATTTATCACCCCTATGTTTGACTAAAACAACAAAATTCTCATTTGGGTCACTTATTCTCGACCACGATGACATCTCTTTCCATCGAAACCAAGACCACGTACCCTTCTTTTTCCATGATGGTACATGGCGCATCTATCAAGCTCAAGGGCATAGAAAACTATGTGCTCTAGTCTCATTCATTCAAGGTATTCATCGGTTGTCACCACAAGAATCATATCCTAACTAAAGATACGCTCAAGGAGGCAGTCACATATTATGACACATGGTTCGTAAAAAATTGCCAGGTCAACACTTGGATGACCTATAGTGTCGATCCAAATATTACAGTGAATCTTCTCTACAAAGTCTCTGCAAAGGAGATGTAGGAGGATCTAGAATGAACTTATTCCCAAAGGATGATCAAGTCTCATCTCTTGAACATGTATACGAGGATCTGGTCTACAACTCAAGGGGATTCTAGTCTCATAGAGTACTATATAATTCTAATCTAACTATTTGAGAAGCTTTTGATTTTCTACCCGACATGTTGTGATAAACAAGTGGGAGAGAGATTTGAATGGTAGGTTTACCACTTCTTTTATAAAGTACATCCGCGATAGAGCCGTCAATAACTGATGTACAATACCAACTCTATTTCTGCTTCTGTCCCTACATGGATTATTGACTCAGGGGCATCCACACATTTAATGGGAGAATGTAGTCTACTTATCTTCTCTCAACCCTCTACTTCTGTGAAGACAGTTTGGGTTGCTAACGGGGCCCATTCTTCCATCATTGTTGTTGGAACTAAAAAAGTTTTCTTGCAATATCCGACTGATTAGAGTCCATTGTTTCTCTACATTTCCTCAGCTTACTAATTGTTCATAAGTCATGTGCTTAACTTAATCCTCGGGTTATTTTTTTTGAGTTCTGTTGTTATTTTCACGATATCCTGACGAAGCAAATTTTTAGTAGAGGACATGAGAAGAATGGTCTATGCTATTTTGACATTCCTTCAGATTCCTATTTTGTTAGGGTGGCGTACTTTGGCATCTTCACCTTGGACATCCTTTTTTAAGGCAATCTCCATGATGTTCCATGAACTTTCTTCGCTAAGTCTCTTAGAGTGTGAGGCATGTTAGTTCAGGAAACATCACCGAGCATCCTTTACTGCACGTGTTGAGTCTCATCGTGAAGTTCCTTTTTCTCTTGTCCATTGTTATATGGGGACTTGTCCAGTCCGTACTCTGAGTGGACACAAATATTTTATTGTTTTTATTGATGATTACAATCAATCATCTTGTGTTTATCTGTTAAATGAATGTTCAATGATCGATAAAATTATCAAGATTTTATTTTAGTACATAAAAACTATTTTCTCTACTTCTATTAAAACTTTTCATACTGGTAATGCTTTAGAATTCACCCAACATGTCTTGAAGACTTTCTTTGATTTCAAGGGAACTTTCCACCAAACCTCGTGTCCATATACCTCTCAGCAAGATGGGGCAGCATAACGAAAACTTAAACATCTTGACAATACTCGATCCCTTCTCACTCAGATGAAGCTTTTGAAGACATGTTGAGGTGATGTTGTTCTTACCATTGTCCATCTAATCAGCAGGGTCCCATCTCCGCTTCTAAAAGGGTCCACTTCTTTCACGTTACTCTATCCCACTGAGTCACCCTTTCCACTACCTCTGAGAATTGTTGGGTGTATATCATATGTCCACATTTTCCATGCTACGGATAAGATGTCACATAGGGTGATACAATGTGTTTTTCTTGGCTATTCCCGCACCCAAAAGGGTTACAAGTGCTATGACCCTACTGGGCATCAATACTATATTTTTGCGGACGATACTTTCTTTGAACATACTAGTTTTTTTACACAGTTTGTCACAGATATTCCATTGGATTTTCCTCAACCACTAGTTCTTTATAAGCATGAGCATTTATATGTACCTGTTCATGTGCCTTTGCATGCCCCTCTTATGCAGGATGAGATGCCATCTTCAAGCGCTCCTACACTATTGCCCCACATGCTCCTCAAGAGCTTCCCATATCTCTATGCAAAATAAAGAGGCAATGTACTTTCCACCCTATGTCTCCATTCGCTTATACAATTAGTTTATCATGCTATGGTAAGAGATATGTACATGCTCTCATGACTATTTTTGTTCTTAGAGAACATCATAGTGCTTCACAAGATCATGGTTGGAGACATGTAATGGATGAGGAAATGGATGCTCTTACATCTAGGATAACATGAGACCTTCTATCGTGTCCCATGGGAATTCGACATTTGGCTTGCAAATGGGTCTTCACGACCAAACAATCTCTTGATAGGTCCATTGATAGATTGAAAGCATGATTAGTGCCAAAAGGATTTACATAGACTTATGGGGTTGACTACTTCAAGACCTTCTCCCTAGTGGCAAGGATGGGCTCCATTCGCAGTATCCTTTCAGTGGCCGCTAATAAGGATGGCCCATATTCTAGCTTATTGTGAAGAATGCTCTCCTCTATGGAGATCTTAAGGAGGCTGTATACATGATGCAACCTCCAAGCTATGAACTCGAGGGAAAGTGTGTACCAACACCACAAGGTGATGAACCAATTATTTATCATATATTTTATTATTTTTTGAGGAAAATCAAAGTCTAATCCACTGAATATTTTCTTGATTTCATGTATAATTTTCAATTATATTTTTCATGCATATTGCATTCAAAATCATGTAAAAAGAGTAAAAAAACTTGAAAATAAAACTCCCAAAACTAACTGCATCTTTTTATTTATCATATCAATAAATATGGGCTCCAAGCCTGTATTATAGTACTAACTTATTTTATTTACTTGTTTTTAGGTTTATTTTGGAAGAGACCCAAGACGACACTCTTCTCACCCCTTTTTATTTGCCAAAAAAATCAATACATGAAAATTTAGTTGGTGTCAACCTGATGTCGGCATCTCAAAATATTTAAAAATAATAATAAATAGAGCACCGACGTCAGCATGTAGTTAGGCCCCTCCTTCTTCCTCCTTACATACAAGGCACCAACCCTTCTTCTTCCTCTTCGACAACCAAGGACATTCCTCTCCAGTTCCCGCAACTGCCTGCGGATGCGGTTGGCCTCCTTCTCGTGCCACTACCTCCGTCCCGTTGTATCCTCCTCTACCTCTAGCTTTATAAGATGGAAGAGGATGACCCATCAAGAGGGAGGCCATCACAGAGGTTTTGCCCCCCTTCCTTCCACGTTGGGAGAACCCATCAGAGGCTCCCTTCTTTTGCCCCTCGTCGCCTCACCTCACTCCGCCACTACCTCTTCATCTCCCTCCATACATTGTTGGACCTTACCAGGGGGATCCCCTCGAAGTTCGAGCCCATTGGGGCATCAGCCTGTCTTCCCTCCACCGCTCTTCCTCTTCTCCTAAGCTTGTTGTTACGCATCCTCGTGCATCACTGCGAGTTATTGCCCCTCTAATGGGGCCGAGATTGTGTGTCTTCTCTGACCTTTGATGATGGTGGTCGCCTCCTCTCATCGTCTCCCACTGCTCAAGGAAGAATGGATCTTAGGGACCTCTACGTAATTTCTATTTTCTTTTATTTTTAATAATTTGGGACCTTTTTTACAATTAGTTAAAGCTATGCTTTCTTTTATGTAATTTACCCAATATTGTTATTTTATTTACTACGAAAATTGTTTTTTTTAATTCCTTAAATATATACATTTTAGTCCTATAAGGATCTTTTTGCATTTTCATAGAGTTAGTTCATTTTATAAGTAATTTGCCTACAATTAATCTTATTTAAAAAGTGAAAAATTCATTTATGTTCAGATGTTATTCAATAATTTCAATTATCCCCTAAAGTTTTAATTTTATTTACATTCATTCCCCTAATGAACCACGTTTCAACTCTATTAATAAGATCGAATTTTAGTATATGAGATGGAAAATAGTTCAATAAAGGCCACACTTGTGAATATATGAAGATATTTTACTTAGTAAGTGTACCAAGATCAAAATCAGGGAACATCAGCACTTTAGTTGATTGGTTTAAATTTATCAAAGTATTTATTTGTAATAATATTTTCTATGTCGGAAAAGAAAAGAAGAAAAATGCAAAGATACAAAAACATATAATAAAATAAAATGAAAACAGAGAAAGAAAGAGAAATAAAGAAGTGGATTGTTGATTATACTTTTAAATTTCAAATTAATCAGATCAATTATCTCCTTAAATGAATCACGAATTTCAGATGAATTCCAATAAATAATGGCCAACTTAATTCCAAGTTTGATATGAAAGATCAATTATTGAATTAATTCGGCACAAAAATGATTAAGATCAAGTAGGATCAAATGTTAACTTTTTAAAGCTCTTATTTTCCTACAATGAATAATCACTCAAAGAATAACTTTTAATCACCAAGATTTAAGGAATTAATACTTCAATCTATTCAATAAAGTCCCTATAAAAACATGTCAAGTAAATCCCTCAAATGTACTTGCAGGAATATGTCAAAATAAGCATGCATATATCAATTTAATTATTAAATAATAATTTACTTTAGATGTTACGATCTCTTCACAAATGATATAAAAAGACATGGCATGAAACACGCTTTAAAATGATATATAAAATGTAAAATTTGGTTTTTAAATGTAAAAGATACTCAATGAAGAAATATGGGGACTAAAATACATATAGTATAAACTTGTCCTTTCAAAATGGTCTAGGAGAGGGTCTTATCTACAATAATTCAAAGCCATAGGGATATCTAATGCGATTTGCCCCAAACTGGGGCTAAAAGTGTTTTACAAAAGTCGGAGGGGTGTAGCCATAAATTTATCCAAAACATGCGAGTAAGGCATATGTTGGGCCTCTTTGTAATTTTCAGAAAGTGCGGGGGATAGGGCACAAAAGTGCATATGCATGCGTACGAGACACATGAGGCGCTTAGGTTGGGGTTAAGGCTCGGGTCCATGGCTCCATATGGCATGGGGTAGAAGTTCGAGTCCACCCAGGGCTGGAGGCTTATATATGAGGCTCGGGATGGATCTTGGGTGTGTGATCCTCTTCGATCAGACGATATATGGACCTCATGACTCAACAACTCAAATGGACAAGGAGGCGACTCATCGGATGTAGCATGATCTCCTTCTTCGTTCTTCTTCACTCTACTTCACTAGTTGAGGGTTCCAAGTATGCTCGAAAGGAGGGGAGTTCCGTCCTCCGGTGGCCAACACACAGCTGTGAGGCGTCGGAGCAAAGGTGATGATCGAAGGTCGAGGAACTCAATGGACCTCTTCCTTCTGGTGCACCTGCGGATGAGAGAGACTCAAACCTTGTGGTTTGGTCCTTCGTTGAGTACAGAAGAAGGGGGAGAAGTGGGCGGAGGTCCTTGATGTACGCGTAGGATAGGGACCTAAATCTCCAGTGGGGGTTCAACATAGAAGGAAGATCTGACGAGGTAGACTTGAAGGCAAAGAGGATATGGGAATGTGAATTGATGCGTTGGGGTTTGTAGCTAAGAATAAGAAGGTGTGTGATGGTCAGAGCTCCTGGTCAAGTGTAGAGGAGAGAAGCAGAAGATTCCGGTCGTATTGCAACATGATATGGAAGCTATGACAATCTAGGAGGAAGAAGAGAGGCTGGAAGGATGATATGGTTGATCAATGGAGTGGGGTCAGAATGAATCGACGAAGATGATGTGTAGTAGAGCAAAGAAGGAACCAAAGAAATAAAATTTAGAAATAAAGAAGGAGATGAAAGAGGTTCACATGGGAATGGGATGAAGGTAGAGAAAAATGGAGTGGGGGGCATCAACGCATGGGTAGAGGGGCTAAGCCTCCTGGGTCTTCACTCAAGTTTAATGACGAAGAGGAGCTGAGCTCTACAACTACTGTAACAAGGAGCTGGAAGCGCCTTGGATCGCGTCAAACTTGGAGCTCTTCGTCGCTCGACAAAGCTTCCCTGGAGCTGTCACCCCTTTAGGACCTCAAGAGTTATGGTTCTAAGTTGGGAAAATGGCGGATAGCTTTGGAGGAGGTGCGAGTTTGGAATTCATAAGAGGAGGGTGGTAATGGCTGAAAGAAGGGGGAGACGTGTTCGAAGACATGAGATGAAGTACTTCGCATATGGGGGAGGGCTGGAGGTAGACAAGGCATATAGGTGCCACTGGATCAAATTAGATCCAACGATGGGGAGAGGATCAGGTGCGAGGCACGTGAGGGGGGTAAATGCACATGACGAGCATGTACGGGGGACAGAATGAGCCAGGAATGATTTCGACTGTTGGAACGAAGTTGATCCAACGATCACATGGAGGGAGGGCTAGTGAACTAAATAGGTGAACCGGTCAAAGTCGTGGGGTGGACTGAGGTGGCCTGGTGAGAGGGTGTCAAGTGGCATGGAATGTTGACCAAATGTTTGGCCTTGAGCGATAAATGAAAGAAAATGAGAAATAAAATATGAGGAATGGTAAATTTAAAAAGTGGTCAACATGAAAGTTATTGGTCTCGATGAGATCTACAACTTTCATGAAGAACTAAAAAGAAAAAGAAGTCATTTGTACAAAATATATTTTGTAGAGGTATTAATATGCCAATTAATCTCCATTATTTAATTTTTGTATTTTTGTATTTTTAATTTGGTTTTAATTAAAGATTATATATAAACAAATAATATATACATGAATAATCTAATTTTTATGGATTTTTATAAGGTAAGACAAAGGTGAAACAAAAAAATCAAAGATAAAATATGTACAAATTAGACAAAGTCAGGTTTTTTCACTAGGTAAGCAATCACTGAGCTGGATCCTTCCCATCATACATCCCCTCATCAGACTTGTCCTCTCAAGTTGGTGAATGAATTAAATAATATAAATGAAAAGAAATTAAGTTAAAATAGTTAGTTTTGTACATAAAAAAATGAGCATAAATTAGCTAGAAACTAGGGTTTATTTATATACAATAATTAGCTTTAATTTCACATCTCATTAACAGGGTTATTTGATTCACTTTAGATGGTTTATTTGATGATTTATTAATAAGATTTTGTTAAGATCTTTATACAAATTAGATGAATCATGGATTCATAACTCCCTGAGGTTTCCTAAGAATTACACTCATGCCCTTGACAATTCAAAAACTCACCAAAATAGCAAAAAAATGGAAAATTCCCAAAAATTTCATATATAATCCTAATGATATGTAGAATCTAAATAAATAAGTTTACATTTCAAGATCCTATAGATAAAAAGATAAATATGATTTGATTTGTATCAATAAAGATAAAAGTACCTTTTTAAATTCAATAAAAATTCACGTAAAATATTTGATTCCCTATGGATCAATCCTCTACTTAACCAATACATTATTTGACATATCTTGGCTTGTAGCATTAATAAAAACTATATGAAATCCATTAGTTTCCGTGTGTGCAACAACAACAAGTAAAAACACATTCTTAACATATCGAAAAATGTAGTTTCATTTTGGCGGTGTTGCCAGGGACGTGGTAACTCTATACATTTTCTTTCTGTATTTGATCTTTTCATTTTATTTTTATAAATTTGATTTCTTTTATATTTCATTTCAGTTAGAAAAAAATCACAAAGAAAATAGAGGATCTCTCGCTCTCTCTCTTTTATAATATCAAATAACATTCAAGCACTAATTTTAACAATAGCAATTGGCAAACAAGTGATGTGAGATATTTCTAAACTCTTAGGCGTCTGTAGGCTTTTGCATTTTTTGTGCTTCAAAATTTTTAAAAACTATAAAATCGACTTCTTCTTGCTACGTTCATCTCTGCGGTCTCTCTAACTCTGCACGTGAGTTAATAAATATCACCAAAATGTTGCTCACATAAATAAGATAAGTCTGGAAAGTCACTGCGCGGCTCGGACAAAAGCGGATTGAAGTGAATTGAAGTGTTGGACATTGAACAAATCTCACGTCCACGAATATAACCTTAGGTCTGAGCCCAAATATAAGTGAGAATTTCAAATACTGGATTTTAAAACAACTAGCTACTTCTCAATGAGGGATCTACAGTCTCCCTTAGCAGATTGGATGGTTAAAGGATAATATGTAAGACACCGTCTTAAGTAACACTGATAACCATTTTACGGTCCGTAGTTACACAAAACTGCCTAAAAGTGGAGGCAACTAGTCGTATGAATTCAAGACAGTCATTGTTTCACGTGCAGATCTACCTAGGATACATGCGCGCTTGATTTGTTGGATATTGAAAATAAAAATCGGAAGGATAATCGCTTTGGGATGGATTGTGTTGTGTTGGTGAATTAAACATTATCTTGTGTTTGAAATGGAAAATCTTAAGGGTTTTGATATGTTGGTTCCTCTTAGGTCGTTCACTAATTATATCCGGATAACTTTGTCAATACGCCACTTGAAAGTAGAGTACAAGCCCTCATCTCCATAGCTTTTGCAAAACAAGGGATCTTGGATATGAGACTTAATTCTTCTTTAGTGACCAAGCAAGGGCCCAAAATGCTCTGTTCAATGAATGATGACATTGACGAGGTAACAATACTAATGGAAGAGTGAGAAAAGAAGAATTTTGAGTCCACAAAATAGATTAATTCCATAGAATCTTCCTTCACCTTAGATCCATTGTGAGGACCTCCCTAAATTTTTACCATACTCAGAATCCGATGTTCCCTCGCCTTATTTTCTAGAGCCATCCACTTTTAACAAGCATCATTCATTTGATACCTATCTATCATGTCATCCCCCATATACACCATCAAAATTATTCAAGGATATCATTAGACACAAACATATGGGATTTTATGAAATCATGAATGAAGGAAAAGAATATGTTTTTGATCAAATTTGAGGAACAATTTTGTAATCTGATAACTTGAATTTTGAGAATATAGAAGATGAATTTCTTAGCTCAGTCACGTTCCCATCCACTCATTTTGATCTTGAACCATATAATTTTGTTGACAATCTTGATGCTTATAATGTGAGTCTAGAGTGTCCTAGTGATCTAGAAACAAAATATATGTTTTTAAACAAGTTTGGGAGGATTCTAAATATATGACTTCTCTGTGTGATTTGGAATGACCAATTTTGGATTTTGATTTTGGGGACTATCTCGAGTTTCAATTTGATTTTGAAAAGGAACAAAGTGATGCAGTCTCGACATTCCCGACTCGGATAAATGAGAATGAACTTTATGAATTGAGAGAAAGAATAACTGAGATGGAGATTATTATAATAACTGATGAATTTGTGAATGAAATTGAGGATGATTTTGGAGAAGGAGAAAGTGATATTGATTTGTGGTAGAATTATCCTATACAAATGAGCTTAGCTAGGCTTGCCACATCTGAGCAGCAGAATGCATTACTTAGAGCTCAGATGGGACAATTAAATGGTTAGGTTGATGTACTCATGGATGCGGCTTACAAACTTGGACAATATAGAGTGCATAATTACTTGAGTCTCGTGAAGCCAAAATTCAAGTACGAGGTGAAGCTATAATTCCTAAATCTGCTGCCACATTTTTACAGGAATGCCAATGAGAAAACCCTATGCATTCCTAAGGGACTTTGAGCTCATCTGTGCTAACCTCAGACACCTTAGGTTATCCTGTATTATATTAGGCTCACTACACTACCATGTGCATTGTGCGATAAGGCAGACTACTGGTTGAAAATTTTAGGTGTCGTAGTGACCACTTGCAACCAGTTCAAGGATCTATTTCTAAAGAAGTTCTAGCCTTTAAGTAAAACTAATCAGATGAGGGTGTGCATTACTAGCTTCTCCCATCTCCCTAACGAGTCATTATGTTATACATGGAAAAGGTTCAAAGACATATTGCAGAAGTGTATGTGTCATGGTATGGAAGATATTGTTATGGTCCAGTCGTTTTTCAACAGTCCCAACCTTGAGGTGCAAGGCTTGGTGAGTGCTACCTATGGAGGTAGCTATACATCATTGGGAGAGAATATCATCTGAAAGGTATTCGAGAAGATGGCTGAGACAAGCCACTCATGGACCACCAACAGGGCACATGTAGAGTCCCTTATTTCACTCTTATCCAAAGGGGGGAAGAAGGGCATGGCTGATCTCTCTAAGGACTTGATTACCAGCATGGGAATCATTGCAGACAAGTTGACAACAGTCATGAGGATCGACAAGAGGATGAATGAGTTGGATAATAGTCTCTCCAAACCTCTGAAGCAGTTGGAGGAGTTATCTGAGAAGGTGTCCAATATGAAGATACCCTCCATGACTGCATATGTTGTCCATGTCTTCCTTGTTCACCATGTATAGGAGCAACTGATGTCAGGGCCACCCCAACCTTGGGTAGAGGACCAACCCTACACCCAATCTTGCCAGCACAAACCACCACCTACAGAGACAGCCCAGGAGGAGCCTCCCCAGGTGTGGGAGGTGAATGATGTTTGGTGTATATAAGATCCCCAAGTAGGGAAGTACGGGAGACCAACAGTCTTACCAGTATCCCCCGACCTTCTGCAACACCGCATTCACTTTTGTGCCTCATCCAGCACAACACATCCTTGTATCTTACCTTCCCTAGCAGTAGAGGAAACATAACCAATAGCACGATCGTCAAGGTCAGTACCAGGAAGGCTAGCATGACCCACAATACCAGCATCTATCTCAGCATCAAAGGTGGAAGCAACAATATCAGGGCCGACGAGGCCAATGCTTGTGTTACTCTTCATGGCAGCATCCTTTATTTTCCAGACCTACGGACTTTCAGCAGCAGATTCTTGATGAGCTTCATTCTTACTAGAACGAGATTCATGACTTGTAGGTGGATGTCAACTTCCTGTCCTGATGGAAAGATGAGCAATTGCACCATCAAGCTTATTCTCACCCATGTTCAGGCTAACCCAAATAGCGTAAACAAGTCTCAGTTACAACAACAGTTCAGTCAAGTATACTATTCATACACTTAGATTTGAACATGAGGTTCTTTCATATGATGATGTTATCAATATGTCACTTATGAACATAAGGACTATTTCCATACCTGATTAGGCAAGGAAAGTGGAGAGGGTCACCTCTAGAGCTTGACCTGAGGAGTCTTCAGAGAATGAGGAGGAGAGGCATCATTTGCAATAGCCCCTTCAGCAGAGGATGAGGAAATCCACTCCGAGGGTAAATGGGAAAGGCGAACACGAGCACAACAAAAACAACATGGAGATACTTATGAGTCTATGAGGGACCTTCCATCTTCAATGGTGGAGGATATACCTTCAGCAACTATCCCCTCTCATGTAGAAGACAATTCAGATTTAAATTTCAAGTTGTATCAGAAAGATTCATGTATGAAGAACTCGATTTCCATTAATACTAAGAATGATGTTTCTGTTTATGTTTTGGATTCTTCATCATATGTTTCCTTAGCTTCAATCCCTTTCCCTCGTACTCTTATGACAAGAAAGCATAACATGAAAAAGATTCAAAAGGTTGATCATGAAATGGCACGGTTTTGTAAGGAAAATATTATGGTCAAGGTGCCATTTGAAGAGTATGTGGCTAACAACGCATTCCAGAAGTACCTTAAGGTGCAATGCATACCTACTAGGGTTAGTATAAAGAAACCAAACTAGTATGTCAAGACTCAAACCTTATCGGTAGCCACTACCTGTTATCTCAAGAATAAACAATTACCAAGAAATGAGAGAGACATGGGTGCTCACTATGTGGAGAGTCATATCGATGACATTACATTTGCACACACTCTATTAGATAACGATTCTTCAATCAACCTTCTTTCCTTAGTGCTTTATGAGAAACTGGAGTTAGGACCACTTCGGAAATCACGAAACTTAATCCAATTCGTAGAGAAGTCAATGAAGAGACCTAAGAGAGAAGTGAAGAATGTTGTTATCTTGATTGAGGGACAAGACTACAAGATGGAATTCACGATCCTTGATATAAAGACCCCTAATCATTGGAGAGAGTCTCGAATCTTTCTTGGATGACCATTTCTAAGGACCGTTGGTGCATCATTTGATATCAGATGGGAATGATGAAGTTCTGTTCTCAAGGCGGAGAAGTGAATTTCTAGATAAAGCAAACAAAGTGGCAGCAACCTGACTTCAAGACCTATATGTAGTACTCACCTTTAGAGAAAGATTGCAAGATGATCAACATAGTTGGGATTTGGAGACATACCCCAACAGGGAAAAGCGAGACCCTTTCATATGGAGAGGATTTAACGTACGATGCAATTTTTAAGATGTTGCATGATATCTTTAATATATGCATCTCCTGATTCTCTCGATGACTCGGAGATCCCTTTGGATATGTCGGTTCCACCTTCTTGGAACGGTGAAGGGACATAGACGACGAGTTGGATGTGGATTTGACCGAATTACCGCATCTATTTGGTGATTTGACCCCCTACACAGTAAAGTTGGTGGCAAGTACCACACAATTTGATCCAACTTCATGCAACACTGATTAATCGGTTGTTCGGAGAATCCTAATGCTTGGTATTGGAGGGCCTGCTGTGTCTGACAAGTTGTGATCCGACAATTGTTGTATCGACCGCTCTCGCGGTACTCATATCGCAAATAACCAAGTCAACAATCAACCCACAATCTAAGATAAATCTATGAAACATTTAAGTCAAGATTTTTTTATTTTAACTCTACAAAATATGTGAACAAAGAATAAGTGTAGAGAATCGAACCACAGAGAGCAAATACGTGGATAGGAGTATTCATTGTTTAAAAGTAAGTAACAAATATTTTTGTGTACCTTTTCTGCTTTTTTAGTTTTTTTGTGGGTTTTTAATTATATTTATTTTTTATGGATTTTTAAAGTTATATTATTTATGTTTTTTATTTTTTTAATTTTTTTGATTTTTGATTTCTTTTCATTCTTTAAAGATATAATAAGTATATATATATATAATATGTATATCATGAGTACTATCTAATATACATAATAAATATATAAAAATTCAGGAAATACAATTAAGTATAGTACTTTTTTTAAGGTTAAAAATATGTTTATAAGTGTTTATAATAATAATATAAGTACTATATAAGTACATATATAGTCTATATAGGTTTTATAATTATAAATATAACTATAAACACTCAAAAAATATAAAATAACTGTTTGCATGTTATACTATATTTTTATGATTTTTAGGTGATTTTTGCTAATTTTTAGGTATTTTTAAAGTCTAAAATGCTCCAAAACACAGAGTTACTAAATAAGACGAGTTATTTTGGGATTTAAAAATAGATAAATATCTAAAAAAATCCTAAAATAATGTTTAATATGTAGAAATATGTATATATAAAAATATAGAACATAAAACCATTTTTTTTATTTTCTAGATTTTTTTTCTATTTTTTTTAATTTAGAGGGGTTTTTCAATTTTTAATGTTTTCTGTCTATATTTTTTGTGATTTTTCGTCTAGAGTGATATTATACAGTAATATATAATATATATTTTTGGAATAAGTTTTTCTATTTTTTATATTTTAAAGTTAGATATGGAATAAATAGCTCCTGAATGAATTTTAATAAATGGAAAATACAGGTAAATTTTAGATAAAATCGTGGTGTGAATAGGCACAATATTAGACATTCACTGCAAATTTTCTAATTTTTTACATGTACAAGAACTATTGAATAATAAATAAAAGACGACAAAATAAATACAATGTGTTGTCATGGGCATATTTACAATAAAATATAAAGCAGAGGGCTTCTATGTAAATACACCAAAATTTAATAATAAAATTACAGATTTTACACTAAAATAAAATAAAGGAACCCCGGAGGGGGTCACTTGCAATTGGCCGACTAACGGGGGGAGGGGGGACACAGGAGATATCCTAGCAATGGACCTGGTTGCAATTTACAATAGATGCAGGGGCACAATTACAATTTTTACACAAAATATACAACGTAATTAACTATTTACAAGACTATTTACTAAATATAAAAATAGGCTAGGTATGCGATGCAATTACCCCACTTAAGTAGCACAGATTAGAGTGTTGTGCGCGTGCCACGTGCCTTAATGAACGGTCCAGGAGCGGTAACGCTTCATCTTTAACCAACAACCCAGACTAGATATGGGTCATGCCTATGATGGGATGGTGGGCGAGTGGCCTGGATGAACACCTAAAGAACAAAGCCTCGATGATCTTCAATCAATGATTTCTCCTCCGTCCGGCCTCCTCCTTCACGGTTGAGCAACTCCTCAGCTTCTTGGAAGCCATTCACACTTGCATGTACCTCAGAGGTGTATGGGGCTTGTTGGAGGAGCCTTGGAGCTTTAGCCACATGGATCTCCTATTCGAGCTTTGGAATCGTTCTCCAGGTGGTCTCCTGGATCGCTCTCCTGCATAAAAAGATTAAGGGGGTAAGGCATGCTCCTCGACCCTCTGTTGAAGCTGGATACATAAGGGAGTATTGGGGCAATGGAGGTCCGTCAAAGGGCAGAGGAAGGACCTTGACGACTCGTATCCGACCATGATTCGAGGGGAATATGGATGGAAGAGATGGAGAACGTGGTGGAGATCTAAGACGGGGCAAAACAGGGGTCGAAAACATGGTGTTCACAGTGGATTTGGGGCCAGAGCCTAGTGCTCCAACGATTTTGATCTTTAAAATTAGGTTAAAGCTATAACTAATTTCCAAAATTAAGATTAAATTCTAACTACTGGATTGAAAATCATTAAATTAAACCTAACCTAACAACTCGACAAGCTCGAAATCTTGGAGCAGAGGAAGCTCTACCAGAGATTGTCCGTTGAACCTCGGACCACCACCTACGTCGTTTTATCCATGCCAAGAAGGGCCTAAGATATGTCTGTTATCACTAGGAGCTCAACAGAGGGTTCCTAATGGGGTTACAATAGCACAAGGGGGATCAAAACGAATAAGGAAGCCATGCTTCCTTATTTATAGGAGTGGCAAGGGGCAAAAGTGTGAAGAGGATAGTGTGCAAGGATGATGGGTTGGTGAGGTCTAGTCGATCGTTGAAGTAGAGGGATGGTCGATCTACAAGAAGGGAAAGAGCTCAAGGGGAAGGGGAGCATGGATGATGTGTAGAAAATCGAGGAAGTCATAGGTCCCGTGACCTCTAACAAAGGGGTGGCTAAGGAGAGGACAGTCGACCCGAGGGTCAACGATCCAAGGATTTTGGTTGGTCCACGTGGACCAATCAGAAAAAATAGGATTAAAAAATCCCTTATAAATTATATTTTAAATATTAAATGATTTTTAAATTTTAAGTTAAAATATAAAAATGTTTAATATTTTATGCAGTAATTTATGGCTATTTTTATTTATTTTACAAGATCATTTTAACATGCTAATATTTACATGTAGGTTTATATGTATATAGAGATATATTTTATGTATTTTAATTTTATTTTGTATTTTATATTTTATTATTTTATACACATAACTTATATATTTATACCTTATTTAAATTTATATGCACCTTTTAGTATGTTATTTTTCCAAAGTTATCTATTGATTAATTTTCTAAAGTTATCTATTGACTTAAATAATTATGTACATATACTATATAAGTATATTATAGGTACGTTTTACCTATATATATTTAATAACTTTATTTGTTTTAATACATTTTAGTAGTTTTATTCTAATTTTATTATGTACATGTATTTTATGTAATGTTTATAAATTTATAAAAGTATAAGAATGCTAGAAATATTAATAATAAATATAATGAATACATTATATGTGTAAACTACACAATGAGGGCCAAAAAGCCAACTTTTACATCTTAACTCTAAATTGAATGAATACCTTCATTAAATAGATAATTTAATTTTATGAACAATAAAGGTGAGTTTGGTGAATTTTGAATTTGTATGGAGAATATACGGGTATGTAAAGTTTTCTTTACGACGATTTATTCAGTGTGTCTCGGGTACACTGTGCATTATTTTTAAATCAAATAAATTTTGTATTTTCTTTGCATTTTATGTACAAGATATATATATAGGGTTTTATTAACTGCGGTGTAAAAATAAGAAAATAAAATAGGTCCCAAAAGGCCTATTATTGTCAAATCAAATTAGGGTGTTCAAGTGTTTTCTATACAGTTTCTCTGCCATATCTCCCCTACTTCATTCCTTGTCGACCAAGTCATCATGGTGACTGGATCTCGGGGTCTTGGGTCACTTAATGTCTTTGACACTTCATTCTTTTTTCTTTTCTTTCTTTTATTCTTTTATTTTGGTATTAAATACAATATATTGTACACTATTTTATTAAGTATTTCATGTGAATTATAGAGTGTTATTTTTAGAAATTAATGTTCTACACATGCATTTAACTAGGGATTTAAGGCCAAAATGAAAGAAGAAAGGTGATAAAATGAAGATTCATCGAGCACACAACCAGATTCAGATGTAATTCAACTGGACTTGATAGATGATACATCATTACCAAAGCTGAAAACGCTCCCTCTTATAGTGAAGTACGCCTTTCTTGCAGGACCCAAGGAGAAATTTCTTGTCATCATTACGCCCCTCCGACTCGCGCAGCCCCTGCCGCCCCAACGGCGCCATCTGACCGTTCGCTAGATACGATGTTTAATCTGGGTATGTTGTAGTACGTGTACTTAGCGAGTCAATCAGAACCGAGACAAGATCTCCGTGAAGAGGGCTCGACTTTAATTTATATCCCGGGCAAGTCCGGGGTCGAACACAGGGAGGCAAAGGAACAACTTGAGGTCAATTCAAAACTTTAGATGTAGATTTCCAATGTAGATTTTTTATATTTTTTATACAAAAACAAATGCAAATGGAAATGTGGAAGAATCAAGACAGTAAGAAAACACACAACTATGCCAAATTAATTTTAATGTCAAATCAGTTCAATTCATCCAAATTATATTTTTTTATACAATCCTAATCTAGTGAGGAACACACACCACATTTTTTTGTATTTTTAGAAATTTAAAAGGCAATAAATTTATGGGTTTTTTAGTAATTTTCCACAAACAGAATGCAGAAATTATGAAAAAAATTACTGGAATGAAAACATGATGCAAAGAAGCTATAATATTTTTTTTGGATTTTTTGACAAAGTATGAATTTTTTATAGATTTTTTAGTGAAAACAGAGTGACATTGACTAATTAAATCCTAATAAATCCACAATAGCAAATTAGCTGGAGAACGAATAATCCCAAATAGATATTTTCATATGGAATCCAGGAGATTTGAAATTTTGTGAAAAGGATGTATGCAGATTTAATTAAAAATCAAATACGAAAATCACTCTATAATTTATTTCAGGCACAAGACAATCTATTTTGGATGACAGTTGGACAGTAATTCAATCACATATCAAGGCATCACGTCTAATTTTTGTGGAATTTTTAGAGCAACTACGTGTCAGATATGTATTTAAGAGCACAGAATGGGTAAAATATGCAGAATTTCAGTTAGATAATTTTAATTAATTACCCAAATATCAGAAAAATATAAATAAGTAAATAATTAAGTGGTAGAGAACTAGTTGCTCAACATCAAGACATTTTTCTTTGAAATAAAAGATGCAAAGTTGGTGTCCAAATTAATAGTCAAACACAGGGGTATCCGTGCAAAACATAAATTAATTAAACAACACAACAAAGGCACATGGACTATTTTGTAATTACATAAACTGTACGGGAAAACTATGCAATTTTTATAATAAAAAATAAAGAGAAAAAGATGGACCTTCTTCTTTCATTGCTGGGCACTATGGGGCGGAACAGGAACCCAAAAAGAGGGTCGGCGAGTAGCGCGGGTCGGCGTCGCTGGGGCAGCAGGGGCCGTGCGAGTCGGAGGGGCGTGACACCTACATTGGCGGTTAGCGGAGGCGGTGGCGACGTGAGGCGACCGTGCGGTGAGCCGCAGATGACGGCGAGCCGCTCACTGCGGCGGAGAGGGACGGTGCGCCGCTCACTGCACGGGCCAGAGTTGTGGCGCGGGCCACGACCGCACGAGGGAGCAGCCGGGGGGGTGTTCGTGGCTGCAGACGGGGGCTACGACCGGCTGTGACGGCGGCGGTGGGTGCTTCCCACCACTGCTACGGGATTTTTTTTATTTTTTAGTGCTATGATATATTTTTTCATTTTAGATTTTATTTTCTTATTTTTAAAACATGGAATGCAAATAAAAAGATGAGGAGATAGAGTGGTGGAAAAAAATTGAATGTGTGGTGATGGTGATGATGTGATAAATTTAAACAAATGGAGGGTGGGTGGTGATATGATATGCTAATAAATGCAAAAAATAAAGAAATGGTGTAAATAATGAAATGACAAATTACCTACAATGGAAGAGGACGCCTATGGGATGTGCTCTCGAGAGCACGATCTTCGCTCGAATTGCCGGCGAGCGATGAGCTCGAGCAGCGCACGGGTGCGGCTGCGATGTTGGCCAAAAAGCCAACGGATCTCACCAGAGAGAGTGCTGTCGTCGCTCGACCACGGTTTATCGCTGTCACCGATTCAACTCTGGGAACTAGGCTCTCCTCACATAAAGATGGATCAAGTGCAAATTGAGGAGGATGGGATGTATATAAAGAGAAGACATGAGAAGTTATTAAGGTGGAGTTGAATGTGAGGTTGTATTATTAATGGAGTTGAATGGGAAGTTGTTAAAAAATGGTGGAATGGTGGAGTTGAATGGTGGTTATTATAGAGAATGGAAAATAAATAAAAGAAAATAAAATAAATAAAGTAGGCTACTTTAAATACAATAAAATAAAAGAGAAGAAAATAAACAGTGGAAAATTTACAAAAGAAGACAAACAACATGTATATTTTTTGTTTGCTTTTCTAATTTATATTTTTTTGTCTTCTAAATAAGAGATATTTACAACAGAAAAAGATAATAAAATACTAAAATCAAAATATAACACAACAATGATTTTTTTGGATTTATTAGTAATTAAGAAAGATAAAATAAAAAATGAAGAAAGAATGAATATATAGTACATCTAGGTCCCAAAACCCAACTTTTGCAAATGAACTCCAATTTTAATGAAACTACTTCTTGGATAGACAATTTTCTAACTTGAACTTTAAAAGTGAGTTTGGTGAATTTGGAGTTCATACGGAGCGGGAATTTGGCCAGAAAGTTGGACTTTATGACTTTTTGTCTTTGGGATCTAGGAGCATTTATTTGAGGTAAAATTTATTTTATATTTTTATATTTTTATATACATTTTTATGAACAAGATAGAGATAAAATTGGCCAAAAAGGATTTGAAATGAAATTATTAAAAATACATGAAATTTTGGGCTATTTACAGGTGAAAAACTCCTTTATTTTTGTGACTTTTTATTGTTAATTTATTTTGTACAATATAATATAAGTTAATTTATGTGTTTTATTTACAAGAGTCATTTTGTTAATTTATTGATTTTATATACATTTATTTGAGATTTTACTCAGGGATTTTGCTAAGATCAAGATATTGAGATGATGAATCGTGGATTCATCACCCCCTATACTTAAACTTTGCTAGTCCTCGAGCAAATAAAGAATGAATACGTTGGAATATCCCTTGACTGTGTATGTGAATACAAGACTTGATCCGTTCAAGAACTCTTGGTTTTTATTGATCCTAAAATTCTAAGCCGAACCAAGCTCTAGTCAAAAGGTATCCAATTTCCCTAATCATTAGACTCTCTCTATATACATATATAGTAAGGATATGACTTTAAGTGTAGACTGCAGTTACAAGAGTAGAGTCGCAACGTCACCCAAGGTTCCAGTCCAAGAGACTCTCCTAAGAACCCAATCCTCAACACTAGGGAATAAATCATTTCTTGCATCCAATTCACCGTCTCTTTAGTTGTCAGACTTGAAAGTGTAGATGGAAGGTCAGTTAATGGAGGGTATAGGATTGTGTCATTTCTTCTCTCCCTCTCATTGGAACAAGGATCCTCTCAAGTGCCTTATTACTCAACGTATTTTTTTAGTGTAGATCAGTGCGTCCGTCAAGAGAAGTTGGAGTCGTCTGCACTTGTTTTCCTGGGAGTACACCGGGGTGTGCCTTTTTTGAGTACCTATCGTACCTTCTACACCAAGACTTGTAGCATTTACGATGCAGAGCCCTTTTTTGGTGCAAGTCCGACTCATGGTCCTAATAATGGTGTTCCAAGTGGACACTTTGAAATGGTTGGGAGCACTCGCCTTTGGTGGAAGCTCTTTGATATTTGACTTTGTGGAATGAGAGCTTTTCTTTGACATTTCATTGCTTTGTAATATTTTTGGCTAGCTCCACTGCTTTTACCAAGAGTTGACGTACACTGATCAACATTTTTTATTTTATCACACCCTGACACATAGGTAAATATCAAGAGATAGTACAAGAACCATGTTCTCATACTGACTAAAGGTGCTA
This sequence comes from Ottelia alismoides, assembly GCA_037367405.1. Classification (NCBI taxonomy): domain Eukaryota; kingdom Viridiplantae; phylum Streptophyta; class Magnoliopsida; order Alismatales; family Hydrocharitaceae; genus Ottelia; species Ottelia alismoides. The sequence continues at coordinate 735,170 of JAZKJV010003337.1, read as the reverse complement.
ACACTCAGGTTTCATGAAGCCTTCATTGATTTTATCCCATCCTCGAGTATCATCAAATCAGGTCCAAACTCAAATTCTTCATCCCAGTTCCTCAAGTGAAATTTCAACTCATCTCATCATAACTGCAGTCGTGTATGTGAGGTGCTGATCATATTCTTAAGGTAGAGACTAAGTATGCAATATAGCACACAAATCTTTCAAACTAGGGAAATGTGAATAATTAAGTCAAAGACCCTAATGACTAAGGCTGGTTAACTCAAAATCTCAAGAGCTCATAAACCAAGTGTTCTTGAACATCACAAGTCTGTGTGAATGTGAAAGTGTCAGGGATTAAACCAACTTTTTAGTTAGTTTTTTTTGTTTTTTTTGAAAAAATAAAGGAAAAGAAGAAAGTTTTTTCTGTTAGAAAAAGTTTATTTTTTGTTTATTTTTTGTTTTTTTCAAAAGTTTTTTTTTAAATAGGTAAATAAGAAATGACATTTTTTTGAAAAAGTTTTTTAAGAGCAAATAAGGAAAATGGAAAAAATATTTTTTTTTGAAAAATGTTTTTACCCATCCCGTAATTATTATATAATATATACAAAAATACGTGAAAGTACGAGCTATGGGTAAAGTATATATGTAATATATACACGCCCCCTATATTTAGCATGCGATATGTCCTCAGAGCACAAGAAGCGAGAAAAAGAGATAGCTCGTGCTAAGCATAGGATGGCTAAAATAATAGAAAGTATAGAAGTTGATTCGTCCCCTATACTTAGGCTATAGTCTGCCTAAGTGTAGAGGAAGAGAAAGAGCAAAAATGGGGTGGACGAGGTCAAGAGGAGAAATGGATTAGTATATACACAAGGTGGGCATCGGTTCCCCCTATACTTAGGCTCTGGTTAGCCTAAGTATAGGACAGGAGTAAGTATGGGAACCGATGTGATATGGAGAATATACAAAGAAGATATAATGTACAAGAGGAATGAATCTTCTAAGATGCTGAATCTTGATGTTGCATCTTCATGAAGAGTAATATGATGTATCTCCGTTGTACTCACCCTGCATGAAGTTGATGACTTCGACTTGGACCAACTATTCTTTAGAATCTACAAAATGCTTCAACAGTTGTCCATTCACCACATGAGATTGTGCACCATCTGTGAGATCAGCTATCTCTATACTTCCATTCCGTGCACTTTCTTAACAATGAAGGGACCCGTCCATTTAGATTTGAGCTTTCCATGGAACATCTTTAACCTAGCATTAAACAACCATACCTTTTGCCCAGGGACAAAGCCTTTGCACCTAATGTGTTGATCATACCATCTCTTTACTTTGTCCTTATAAATTAAACTGTTGTCATATACCCTGTTTCGGATTTCCACGAGCTCGTTCAAATTCAAGTCTCGACAAAGCTTCCCTAGGTGACAACTCCAATTAATGTGCTTAATTTCCCATTCAATTTTATGAATTAACTATGCGGGCAAATGGCATGGCTTGCCATAGATCATTCTAAATGGTGAAGTACCCAATGTCTTGTAGGTTGTCCTATAGGCCCATAGAACTTGGTCCAACAGCTGGGACCCGTTCTTCCTATCGGGACGAGCCAACTTCTGCAAAATACTCTTCACCTCTCTATTCGAAACCTCTACCATGCCATTATACTGTGGGTGGTAAGGACTAGTAACTCTATGCTCAAATCCATAGTCCTTAGCTAAAGATCTCATATCTCTGTTCACAAAGTGGCTACCCTCATCAGATATCAAAACTTTTGGCACCTCAAACCTAGCAATGATATGGTCTCTCACAAACTTACAGATAGTCTTGCTGCCTGCGGTTCGGGTTGGGATAGCCTCCACCCATCTAGATAAATAATCAACCACCAACAATATGTACTCATGTCCTTGGCTGTTGGGAAAGGGACCCATAAATCTATGTCCCATGCATCAAAAACATCACAAATAATCATCGGTTGCATAGGCATATCATCTCTCTGTCCAACTGTCCCTCCCATCCTTTGACAGATCGGGCATGACCGTACAAAATCAATAGCATATCTAAACAATGTAGGCCAATACAATCCACATTGAAGTACTTTGTGAGCGGTTCTCTTTCCCGAATGGTGTCCTCCAGCCTCAAGTGAATGATAGTATGTGAGGACACTCTGGTATTCCTCCTGAGGAATACACCTTATCCAAACACAATCCGGTCCTTCGAAGAAAAGGAAAGGATCGTCCCAGTGGTATCTCCTCGAATCCGACTTCAGTCGATCAATGTTGCTCCTAGTCCAACCATGGGGAACCTGCTTGGAGACAAGATAGTTCACCATGTTGGCATACCACGAGAGTGAGTCAATAACACAAATTGACTCATCTGGGAAGGTCTCTCTAATCTGCTCATAATCAGGAGAATCCTTAAGTTCAATCCGAGAAAGGTGATCAGCCACAACATTTTTCACTCCAAGTTTATCTTTTATCTCCAAATCAAATTCATGGAGGAGTAAAATCCACCTAAGAAGACGCGCCTTCACGTCCTTCTTTTCCATTAAGCATCAAATGGTTGTATGATCAGTATAAATTGTCACCTTAAGAGCCCAAAATATATGATCTGAACTTCTCAAGGGCCCATACTACCATGAGCATTTCCTTTTCAGACACTGTATAATTCTTCTGTGAAGGATCTAATACTTTTCTCGCGTAGTGGATCGTAAATGGGATCCCCTCTCGCCGTTGTCCTAACATAACTCCTATAGCGAAATCTGAAGCGTCAGTCATGATCTCGAAGGGGAGAGACCAGTCAGGGGCTTGTAGGATAGGAGAGGCACAAATCTTCCTCTTCAAGAGCTCAAAGGCCTCCAGACACCTGTGATCTACAACGAACTCTATGTCTTTCCCTAAGAGCCCAGTCAGTGGGCGGGTGATCTTTGAAAAATCCTGAATGAATCTCCTATAGAATCCAACATGCCCTAGAAATGACTGCACTAACTTCACGTTGGTAGGTGGATCGAGTTTCTTAATCACATCCACCTTGGCAGGGTCAACCTCCATTCCCCTTTTGGAGATGACATGCCCCAACATGATACACTCCATCACCATAAAGTGACTCTTCTCCCAAGAGAGTATTAGATTCACTTCTCTACACCTCGTGAGGACTCGGTCCAAGTGCGCTAAACATGTATCAAAAGAATCACCATGGACCGAGAAGTCATCCATGAATACTTCCAGGAAATCTTCCACCATCTCGGCAAATATGGCGATCATGCACCGATGAAATGTGCCCGGGATATTGAAGAGCTCGAATGTCATGCGCTTGAAAGCATAAGGGCCGAATAGACATGTGAATGTGGTCTTTTCCTGGTCCTCAGGGGCTATGGACACTTGGTTGTAGCCTGAGTACCCATCAAGAAAACAGAAGAACTCTTTCCCTGCAAGTCTCTCCAAGATCTGATCAATAAAAGGTAAGGGAAAGTGATCTTTCTTGGTCATGGAATTCAGGCGCTTGTAGTCAACACAGACATGCCACGACGTAGGTACTCGTGTTGCGATCTCTACCCCCTCCTCGTTGGTGACTATCTGAATTCTCGACTTCTTCGGGACAACATGAAGTGGGGCCACCCACTTGAAGTCAGAAATAGGGTATATAAACCCGACTTTGCACCATTTCTCAATCTCTTTCTTCACTACTTCCTGTAGATTGGGGTTAAGTCTCCTCTAGAACTCACGGGAAGGTCTCACATTATCCTCAGTAAAAATGTGGTGCGAGTAGAGAGCAGGGTTGATCCCCACGAGATCCGACACTGTCGAGCCTATTGCTTTGCGGTTCCTCTCTAAGAGCTCGAACAACCTAGACTACTGTTCTAAAGTCAAGTTTGAGCTAATGATGATAGGATATCTCTCTTTGGGTCCCGCAAGAAAGGCGTATTTGAGTGTAGGAGGTAATGATTTCAGTTCTGGCAATGTAGTATCATCAAGCAAATCTGGCTGAACTGAATCTGGTTCCGTGTTACATGAAGGTGGGCTAAGATGAGTAGTACTCGCCACCAACTCAGAAGTATCAGGAGTCGGATCGTCAAAAATATCCAAACAATTGGTAAAAGCCATGTCCGACTCGTCATTTATGTCCATGATTGTTCTGAAGAGGATGGAACTGACAGATCCAGATGGATCTCTACGTCATCACAGGAATATGTGGATGCATCTCTAACAAGATCAGACAACACCTGGCAAACTGCATCATGCACTATGTCCTCTCCAGATGAAAGGGTCTCGCTCTGTCCTGAAGGAACTTGACTCCAAATCCCACTGGTGCTAATCATTCTGCAATCTGCCTCTGAAGATGAGTACTCTGTGCTACTCTCTGAATCGGGTTGCTGACACTTGGTTTGCTTCATCTCAAGGTTCACTTCTCCGCCTGGAGAACGTAACTTCATCATTCCCGTACCATAATCGAAAGCTGTGCCCGCGGTCCTAAGGAAGGGTCGCCCGAGAATGATCTGAGATTCTCTCCAATGATTGGGGGGTCTCCATGTCCAAGACTGTGAAGTCTACTTGATAGTTCTGCCCTTCAATCAAGATAACTACGTTCTTCACTTCTTCCTTAGGTCTCTTCACTGAACGATCTGCGAATTGGAGTGAAGCTCTAGATTTGCGAAGTGGTCCCAACTCCAATTTCTGATATAATGCTAGGGGAAGTAAGTTGATTGAAGAACCACTATCCAAGAGTGTGCGTGCAAATGCAATGTCGTCAATACGACTCTCCACATAGTGAGCACCCATGTCTCTCTTTTTCCATGACAAAGTCTGATTCTTGAGACAATAGGTTGTGGCTACTGACAAGACATGTGTCTTTATATTTTGGTTCTCTTTCTTCCTGCTAACCCTTGTAGGTGTGCATATCACCTTAAGGTTTTTCTGGAATGCATGATGGTTAACCACATACTCATCAAATGGCACCTTTACAGTGATATTTTCTTTACAAAATCGTGCCATATCGGGGTCATCTTTCTGAATCTTTTTGATGCGCTTTCCCGCTGTAAGAGTACGTGGGAAAGGGATTGAAGATAGGGAAACAAAAGATGAAGAGTCTGAATCATGAACTGAAAGATCATTCTTGGCATTAACGGAAACAGAGTTCTTCATACATAAATCTCTTTGATGCAACATGGAATCAAAATCACAACTATCTACTACAGGTTGTGGAACAGAAGCTGGAGTGGTATCCGCCGCAACCGGAGATGCAAGGTCCTCCGTAGACTCAGAAGAATATCCATGCTACCGATGCTGCATACATGCTTTCCTCCTCCTCTCGTCTTCCTGAGTAGAAATCCTCAAATGATGCTGATGAGACTCCGAAATATGATGCCTCTCCTCCTCGTCCTCTGAAGACTCCTCAGGTAGAGCTCTAGAGATGCCCCTTCTCGTGTCCCTCGCCCGGTCAGGTACGGTCACGGTCCTTCCGCCCCTGAGTGACATGTGGTTAGCCTCGTTACACGAAAGAATCTCATGTTCAGATCTAGGAGATGTTGAATAGTATACCTGACTAAAGTGCTGCTGAGAACTAGATCGGTTCAGGCTATTGGGATTAGCCTGAACTTGGGATGGGATCGAGGTAGAAGGTGCAGTCTGCTCGTCTCGCCATTTGGACAGGCGGTTGACATCCACCCGTAAGTCGTGAATCTTGTTCCTATAGGAACAAAGCTCGTCGAGTATCTGCTGCTGAATATCCAGGAGACTAGATGAAGAAGGAAGGGGATAAGACTAGGAAGAAGAACGGGAAGACTGGCCCTGCTGGCCAGAGTATTGCCTTTGCTGCTGCTGCTGGGGTATCTGCTGAGATTGCAGGCCCTGCTGGCCCGCCTGGTAATGGCCATGTCGGCCATACTGCTGGTACTGCTGCCGCTGCTGCTGGGGTGGCTGGAATCCAGGGCTCTGTTGTGAAGGAGGTGGTGCGGAGGTGAATGCGGTATTGTGACAGTTCGGGGGATGCTGGTAGGTCTGTCGGTCTCCCGTACTTCCCTACCTGGCAGGGTCCTGAGTATACCATACTCCATTCACCTCCCAAACACGATGCAAAGAAAATTATGAAAAAATTATGAGCAAGAGTCTAGGATTTTAGATGTCTTAGAGAGGAACCGCAAATCTATAGGCTAGATGGTGTCGGATCTCGTGGGTATTAACCCCGCCCTCTGCTCACACCACATTTTTATTGAGGATAATATGTGACCTCATCATGAGTTTCAGAGGAGATTAAACCATAATCTACGGGAAATAGTGAAGAAATAAATTGAGAAGTGGTGCAGAGCAATGTTTATATGCCCTCTTTCTAATTTCACTTGGGTGGTTCTACTTCATATTGTCCCGAAGAAGTTGGGAATTCAGATGGCCACCAATGAGGATGGAGTAGAGATCGCGATACGAGTACCCATGTCGTGGCATGTCTGTATCAACTACAGGCGCATGAATTTTGTGACCAAGAATGACCACTTCCCATTGCCATTCATTGATTAGATTTTGGAGAGACTTGTAGGGAAAGTGTTCTTGTGTTTTCTTGATGAGTACTTAGGCTACAATCATGTAGTCGTCGCTCCTGAGGATCAGGAAAAGACCACCTTCACATGCTCATTCGATGCTTATGCATTGAGGCGCATGCCATTCTGGCACTGCAATGCCCCAGGTACATTCAATGGTGCTTGATCGTTGTCTTTGTCGAGATGGTGGGAGATTTCCTGGAGGTTTTCATGAATAACTTCTCAGTCCATGGTAATTCATTTGATATATGTTTAACGCACCTGGATCGAGTCCTCAGTAGGTGTAAGGAGGTGAATCCGGTACACTACTGGGAGAAAAAGCCATTTTATGGTGACAAAGGGTATCGTGTTGGAGCATATCATCTCGAAAAAGGGAATGGAGGTTGACCCTGCTAAGGTGGATGAGATCAATGAACTTGATCCACCAACCAACGTAAAGTCAGTGAGATCTTTCGTAAAGCATGTTGGATTTCATAGGAGATTCATTCAGGATTTTTCAAAGACTGCCCACTAATTGAGCTCTTAGGGAAAGGCATCAAGTTCATTATAGAACACAAGTGTCTGGAGTCCTTTGATCCTTTGATCTCTTGAAAAAGAAAATTTGTGAGTCGTCGATCCTACAAGCTCCTGATTGGTCTCTTCCCTTTAAGATCATGACTGGCACTTCAGACTTTGACATAGGAGCTGTGTTATTAGGACATAGGAGAGATGGGGTTTCATATGCGATCCACTACACGAGCAAAGTTTTGGACCCTACACATAAGAACTATACCGTGGTCAAAAAGGAAATGATCAATGTATTATGGGCCCTTGAGAATTTCAGATCTTATGTTTTGGGCTCTAAGATGTCAATCTTTACTGATCACACAACAAGAAGGTACTTAATGGAAAAGAAGGACGTGAAGGCACATCTTCTTAGGTTGATTTTGCTACTCCAAGAGTTTGAGTTGGAGATTAATGATAAACCTGAAGCAAAGAATGTTGTGTCTGATCACCTTTCCCATATTGAATAGAAGATTATCCTGACACATAACAGATTAGAGAGACATTTCCAGATGAGTCCATTTGCGTTATTGACTCACTCTTGTGGTATGCCAACATGGTGAACTATCTTGTCTCCAAGAAGGTTCTCCATGGTTGGACAAGAAGTAGTATTGACCGACTGAAGTCGGATTCGAGAAGATACCATTGGCAAGATCCGTTCCTTTTCTTTGAAGGATTGGATTGTGTCTGGAGAAGGTGTATTCCTCAGAAGGAATACCAGAGTTTTCTCACATATTGTCATTCACTTGAGGTTAGAGGGCACCATTCAGAAAAGAGAATCGTACATAATGTGATCTGATGTGGATTCTGTTAGCCGACCATGTTTAGAGATGCCATTGATTTTGTATGCTCGTGCTCGATCTGCCAGAGGATGGGAGGGACTGTTGGATATTGAGATGAGATGCACATGCATCTAGTGATTTTCTGTAATATTTTTGATGCACGAGCCATAGATTTATGAGTCCCTTTTCCATCAACCATGGACATGAGTACATTTTGTCGGTGATTGATTACTTGTCAAGGTGGGGGGAGTCTATCCCAACCCGAGCTGCAGATAGCAAGATTGTCTGCAAGTTTGCGAAGGACCATATAATTTCTAGGTTTGAAGTCCCAAAGGTTTTGATTGCTGATGGGGGTATCCACTTTGTGAACAGAGATGTTCGATCATCAGCTAAGGACTATGGATTTGACCATAAAGGTGACTAGTCCTTATCACCCACAATCTAATGGCATGGTTGAGGTTTCTAATAAAGAGGTGAAGAGCATTCTTCAGAAGTTGGTATTTCCCGATAGGAAGAATTGATCCCAGCTCTTGGACCAAGTTCTGTGGGCCTGTAGGACAGCCTACAAGACCCCACTCAGCACTTTACCTTTCCGGATGATCTACGATAAGATATGCCATTTGCCTGTGGAGTTAATTCACAAGTCATGATGGGCAATTAAGCAAGTATACTGGAGTTTTCATATAGGGAAACTCTGTCATGAATTGAATCTGAACGAGCTCATGGAAATCAGAAACCAGGCGTATGACAACAGTTTGATTCATAAGGAAAAAGTTAAGAAATGGCATGATATGCACACTAGGGGAAAGAACTTTGTACCAAGACAAAAGGTATGGTTGTTGAACGCCAAGTTGAAGATTTTCCACAGGAAGCTCAGATCCAAATGGATGGGTCCCTATATTGTTAATGAAATGCATAACAATGGAAGTGTAGAGATAACCGATCTCATAAATGGTGCACGTTCCTTTTTGGTTAATGGACAACTGTTGAAGCACTTTGTAGATTCTAAAGAGCAACTAGTCTAAGTTGAAGTCATCAACTTCATGCAGAGAAAGCACATACGTAAGACAACTCTTCATGAAGATGCAACATTGAGATTCAATAACCGAGAAGATTCACTCATTCTTCCCTACTAACACACACTTGATTTGTTCATTCTTTTAGAGCTTAGGTTCCCTCTCTTATAGATACTCACTCCTTAGGCTATTTAAAGCCTATGTATAGGGCGAACCCTTGCTCTTATATGTATATCCTTGTCAGTCTCTCGAGTCATTCCCTCGGCCACCTTCGTTACCCTTACATTCTTCATACCGGGCTATTTTTGGCCTAACTATGGTGGGGGTGGGGGGAGGGGGGATCATGGTCATCCCCGTTCCTTTCTATTCTTCACTCGTTGATCCCTCTTCTTGGTTCTCTTTTTATACTTACGTTATTTTTGACATAGGTATAGGGAGGGGACTCGAGTCAGTTCCCGTATATCCCTTTATATTAAGCACGGGATATGGATTCATATCACTCTGTGCTACGAGGACAAAATCTAAGTATAGGGGGATGCACTATATATATTTCATATATACTTTAGCCATAGCTCATAATTCTAAATTCTTCAATTTTTTTGGGACTAGAGTAAAGTATCTTTTGAACTGATCTAAGTAAAAATATTTGTATGATTTGAAAATTTTCTAATTATGTGACAATATTTTGAAAAATGTTTGACAATGGTTTGAAAAACGGGGATTTAACTTGTTTTGAAAATCATTTGAAAATGTCTTAAAAATGTATATTAAGTGAGATAGTTTGTAACATCTTTTCAAAAATATGGGTGAAAATAAGACTAACTTGTGTTTTGTAAATAAGTCGAACCTTATTAAAAAAGCAAGAAAAATCACCAAAACATTAACCAATTGAGTTGATATATCCTTGACACTATCATTATTACTCAAGACTTGAGGAATAAAGAAACTTTAGTTTATAAAGTCTTAAGAATTTGAGTTAACCAGTCTTTGTCATTAGGGTTTGAAACTTAATAATCCACACTTCCCTGGTTTGAAAGATATGGGTGCTATATTGCATACTTCATCTCTACCTTAAAGTATATGTCACACACATCACACACACAACTGTATTCATGTAAAGACGAGTTGAGGTTTCACTCGAGGAAGTAAGACTTGAGATTTGAGTATGGACCTGATTTTACGATACTCGAGGATGGGATAAAATTTATGAAAGCTTCATGAAACCTAAGTGTCAACACCTTAAGCTGGTATGAGAACAATATTCTTGTACAAACTTTTGATATTTATCTAAGTGCAAGGGTGTGATGAAATCTAAAACATTATTAATCAGTGCATGCTAACTTGGTAAAAGTAGTGGAGCTAGCGATAAATCAAAAGAAAAGAAAGAGAAATAAAACTCTTACAATCCAAAGATAAATACAAAGAGCTTCCACCAACAGAAATCACTCCCAACCTTTCAAAGTGTCCACTTAAACCAACCGTTTAGGCTTTTATGAGTCAGATTAGCACCCAAAAAGGGCTCTACATCGTATAGTGATACAACTCTGGATGTAGAAGGTATATTAGATACTCACAAGAGACACACCTCGATGCATTCCTAGGAAAAAAAGTGTAGACGACTCAACACTCCTTTGGTGGACACACTGATAAACAACTAAGAATATACATGTGTTGAGTTAATATGGCACTCGAAAAGATCCTTGTTTCAATGACAGGGAGAGAAGAAACTACACAAACCTATGCCCTCCATTACTGTCCTTCCATATTCATTTGTAAGTCTGACAACTAAAAAGACAGTGAATTAGCTGTAAGAACTGATTTATTCCCTAGTGTTGAGGATTGTGTCTAGAGGAGAGTCTCTTGGATTAGGACTTTGAGTGATGTTTAACTCGACTCTCATAAAGTGGTTTACACTTAAATGTCATGTCTTTATGCTATATGTATACACATAGAGTCTAATAATTAGGGAAGTTGGATTCCTCTTGATCAGAGCTTGGTTCAGCTTAGATTTTTTAGGATCACTAAAACTCAGGGTTCTTAATGAGTCAAGTCTTGAACATTCACATACGCAGTCATGGATCCGGCTAATTCATTCTTTATCCTGCTCGAGGACGAATGTGGTTTGAGTATATGAGGTAATAAATATATGATTTATCATCATATTTCTTATTTATTATCCCTATATATTATACTTTTATAATAAAATGTATAGTGCTCGAGGCAAGAAGTGTAACAACAATCTTACATCATGAATGCATCAATTTTCCATGATGTGTCACATGTCACTCAAGATGTCCATTCCATTGAGTTGTGGTATAGAAGATTAGGCCACATGAGTAAGGAGGGTTGTCATGCTTGCTGAGAAAGAACCTGCTGAGAGATGTGAAGAAAGAGAAGCTTAAGAGATGCATGCATTGCTTGGTTGGAAAGCATGTGAGAGTCTCCTTCAAGAGTCATCCACCTTTTATGAAAACACATGCATTGGAGCTTGTTCACACCGACATTTGTTATCACCTAAAAGTAAGTTCTCTCAGTGATGTACTTTATTTTATTACAATCAGTGATGATTTTTCCATGAAAGTTTGGGTATATGCCTTGAAGAGGAAGGACCAAGTCCTTGGTGTTTTCAAGGACTTTCTAATGCTTGTAGAGTGACAAATTAGAAAGAATCCGAAGTGCATCTGTAGTGACTGATGAATCTCCATTTCATCACCTTTATTCTATCATTTTGGCCTCAAAAACCCCAGCAAATGCATGTAAATAGTATTAAATTGTACATAATAGCATTCATGATTCATTGTATTAACTACACATTAAATAAGGTTCTTAATGCCAAAATTATAGAATAAAGAGGAGAAAAGAAAAAGGAATAAAATATTGCAAATATTTTATGACCCAAACCCCGAGATCAAGGCCAGCATGGTATTGGTCGACAAGGAATAAAGTAGGGGGAGATAAGGGCCAGTGTACAATAAATACCTCATTTATTAATTCATTTATTTATGCATTTTTGACACCTATTTTGTACATAATTATTTATTCATCAAACAAAGAAACTTTGTACATGAAAGTTGTAGATAATAATGTAAATAAAAATACAAAATTGAGTTTGTGTAAAAATAATACTCAGTGTACATTTTATACACAGAATAAAAAGCCAAAATCTCAACTTCACAGACCCATATCTTGCAAATAAAAACTCCAAATCACCAAAACTTACCTTTAATTGTATATAGCATTCCAAGAACTATTTTATAAATTTGGTTTCATAATTTTTGGAGTCCATATGCAGAAGTTAGGTTTTTGGCCCCTCTTGTATATAGTATTGATTAAAATATTCTTTTTATTCAATATTCATTATTTTTATAAATTCATATTTTTAGAATTTTGTAGATAATGTATATAATACATACACATATTAGAAGTAAAAGAAAACCAAAAATAATGTGAAAAAATAAAATAAGGCTACAAATTCATAGACAAAATACCTATGCTATATATCTATATATAAATAAAAAGGATTTTATTCCTTGGTTCTTTTATTCTTTTATATTTTTTAATAATGTATACATTATACACAACTCATTAAAAATGTAAATACAAAATAAAAATCAAGAAAATACATTAAATAAATTAAGTATACAAAATACATAGGTAAAACACCTATAAGTATACCTACATATACATACACATATTTATTTAAAAATAAAAATAAACTCATAAAAATTAAACAAAAATACCTTTATACTCACAAAAACAAATTATAAATGTATAAAATAAGCCAACAAAATAATAAAGAAAAATAAACAAATTAAAAATAAAATACACAAAAATACATGTAAATACATACATATATACATTATTAAATTAAAACCATAATAAAACACTTCAAAAAATTCAATAAAAATCATAAATAAATACTAGATGAAATAATAAACATTTTTTATTTTATAAGAAAAAATAATAAAATTGTTTGCTGTCAAATAAATCAATTTCTAATCAGATCTCCTATTTTGGCATCTAGCGACCGACGTGGGCCAATGGGGAGCCGGCCTTCGTTGACCCCCTGCACCTCTGAACTGTCAACTCCCCGATTTTCCTCCAATTTTTGCGGCCATCCCTTCCATCGTTCAAGCTCGCTTCCTTCACAAGAATTGCCCTCTGATCATCCATGATGCCCGCCAAAATCTTAGATCAATTAGATACTCATTGGATCAGTCAATAATCACCGGTTAATAAGGCCCCTTGCCAATGTGTATAAATAAGTAGCTCTGCCTCCTTCCTCGAATTTGGCCACTTTTAATCCGATCTCAAGCCTTGATTCCAGTCCTGGGACATTCCTCGTGACAGGGGGTGTGTGCTGGTGTCTCGAATCGGCCGGAAGGAGGAAGATTTTGACGCGGCGGAGCTCCGGCATCCGCCCTGCTCCCTGGAGGCCCCCAGGTATAAGAGCTGTCCTTTTTATGCTTTTTAGTTAGTTTTTAATGTTGGTTTTTAATTCCAGTAGTTAGTTTAGCCCTTAGTTAATCATTGTAGCTTAAATCAAAAATTCGAAGTTCGCTGGAGCTCGGCTCCGGCGACTTCTCCACCGTTGTCTTGCCTGTCTCCGACCGCCTCGTTCATCCCATTTCAAACCTCAATGCCTTCTCCATCGATCGCACCCATTTGCTCAACTCAGGACCTTTGGTCTTGGTGAATCGGGGCTCCACTTCTGCCGTTCACCGGAGCCCCTCCGCCCCCTTCATTTTGCGTCGCAGCTTCAAAACCCCGGGTCGAGGACATAGCTCTCTCGCCCGCGGTTCTTCCTATGCAGACACAACGAAGGATAGAGCCCATCTGGGCTCGAATCGATCCAGGAAGAGGTTCCTGGGGGTCCCCTTCTTCACCGACCTCGACCGATCGACTCGGACCTCCAGGAGCCGTGAGAACACCATCAGTCGACGCGGGATGCCTCCAGCTACTTGCAGACCACCTCAGACGTGCCAGAGAGCCCTGGAGGAGCCCAAGCTTCTCGATCGAAGCTCGCCAGGCGCGAGCTTCTTCCCTGTTCTTCCAGGGAGCTTCAGCACCGTCGGATCAGGAGGCGAGGCCCAGTTCGCTCAGGAGCCGTCCGATGAAGCCACGTGCCAACCGTCAGATCAGCCCGGATCGTCGAATCCAGGCCCTTCATCGTCAAACCGGTATCCACCGTCGGATGCTCGACGCGTGGATAAGTGGTGCATCCAGCGCCGCAGGATGAGGCGCCTTTAGGGGGTAAATTTCACATATAGTCCCCCGCCTTTTGTATTTATTATTTAATACCAAAAATAAAAGTTTACGTTGTAAATAAGTTGTAGAAATTGCAGAATAACCCTTAAGGTTTTTATATTTGCGATTTAGTCCCTCCGCGCCTCACGTGCATCACCCACGTGAGGCGCGTAAAATTTGCATGTAAACCCTGCCGCGTTTTTGTAATTGTAAAATGGTCCTGAAAATAAAAGTACACGTTTATTTTTATTATGATTTTTGCATGTATACCCCTGCTAACTATTTTATTTGCAAAAATGCCCCTGCCAGGCCATTTATTTTTGAATGCTTTGTCTATTTATTTTGTGCTTAATATTTCTTCGAAAAATCTTGCAAAAATAGACTTAAGCTTCTGTTAGTGTACCCTTGCTTGCTATATTTTTAGTTTTTAATTTTGTTATAGTTTTGCATTTATTAAAAATCAAAAACATGCTTTTTAATCACTGTCTATCTTATAAAATCCCAAAAGAATGTCAAAAGGCCTCGAAAAATTCTAAAAAAATTCCCTAATGTGTATTAGTTCCTAATTCAGTGTCAGTCCAAAAATCCATAAAAATCTCAAAAGGAAAACCTTAAAAATTCAAAAATACCCAAAAACTTAAAAAAATGTACAAAATCAAAGGAAAATCAGAAAATATGAACTCATGCCCTATTTATGCTATATTTTATAATCTTTATTAGAAAAATAGTATGGAAAATTTTTGAGGTTGTTAGCTATTTTGTATGCCTATTTTTCTGACAGCCAGACCCTATTCCACTGTTTGCTCTTATTTTGCGATTTAAAAATACTAAAAATGTTTGCAAAAATGCCCAAAAATCACAAAAATAGTAAAAAATCATGAAAATCCCAAAAAGATTTTATTCTTGAATTTTTGACTATTTTTGAGTATTTTTGTAAATATTATAGTACCCCTTTAGGTATATATATGCATTTCCTAAAAAAGAAAAAAAATTTAAATATAAATATAAATATATATATATATATCTAATTACTTATATATATATATTTCTATATCTATTTATTAACCCTAATATAAAAAAATTATTATATATATACATATATATATATATTTTACTATACTTATATACACCTATATATATATATTGTATGTATTACAAGCTATCTACTAACCCTCTATGGGTATACATATATTTATAAATTTATATTATATATATACTACCTAATTATATTATTAAAAACAACAAATATATATATATAATAAATTAAAAAAATATAAAATATAAAAAAATTTAAAAAATATAAATATAAATATAATAATATATAAAATTAAGAACCCACTTCACACAAGGATGACTCTGTAGCTCATGTAGGCTATTGCATTTTGTATTGCTCTCTGTGGTTCGACCTCTACATTCTTGTCGCTGTACATTTTATGGTAGAGTAAATAAAGATTAATTCACATCCTTTTGGGACTCAATTGTTTTTATTCTTTTATTGTGGGTTAATTGCTGATTAGCCGGGTGTTCTGCAAGCGGTCGCCTCAGCGACACACTTTAGACATATTATTTATGGTGACCCTTGCGGAATATCCTCGTTATCAGATGGCGCCGCTGCCGGGGAGAAATGAGCATAGCCTAATTTGTTTTTGTCATTCTTGTATAAAAAAATTCTTGATTCATCATTCATTTTTGTGAGCAGCTTTTTTTATTGCTATTAATCACCATGCTTCATTTATTCATTTATTGTGATTATTTTATCTGCTCTATTTGATTGGTTGAGCTATACTAATGCACTCTTTTTGTGACTTTGATGCGAGGGCCCGCCATGCGAGGATGGCTTCTTAGGAGGCCAATGCAGCTTGGAGGAGGATGGTCTTCCTCTCATGACCATCTGGAGAGAGCACCAAGGAAGCAAAGAGAGGGGGCATTAGGTAGGCTAGAACACTTAGGATTATTTACTTTGTAATTTATGGTGAGAGAGAGAAAATTTTGGCATGTAATTAAACATGACTCTACTCTTCACAATGAGGTCCAGTGCCCGGGTGATTGTTCACCTGGGGGCCTCATCGCGGCTTTTCGAGTTTTCATCGCTTTATTTTCTTTGTTTTCCGAAGTTTTGAGCTTTCCGCCTTTCTTTTACTTTGTTTTGTGTGCTAGGAGCCCCTAGATATAGGTTGCTTGACTCGGTAGCTAGGTCCAAGCATTAATAAGAATGCATGTTCCTATAGTCTACTTCGCTTGGATCTAGTCAAACTTAAACAAGCCGTTCATTTATCTCTTAGCCCTCTGTGCCGTAGCAAGCCCTGTAAAGCGCTTTCTCCTACCCTCAATGTGTTGAGCAGAGGAGGGGTGAGCCAAGACCGGACCCTCTTGGGCTAGAGATAAATGAGCGACTTATGGTTCTTCACGCTAATAGCAGCTTATGTTTAGGGCGATTTTGTGCCTTGCATACCGACATGTAGATAGGTTTAAAAATTCTGTTTTGCATACCACATGGAGAAAGCTGGGATGCACTGTAAGTCTTCTAACTCAGCATGCATCATTCGGTTCAATGGTGAGATTTCCATCATGGAACCACTTGCACAGCTTTTCCGCTATCTCCCTCTGATTTTGAGCACCTAAAACTTAAATGAAAATCTACAAAAACGTTAGGCGCTGGTATGAAAACAGATCCAAAATAAGTGAAAATAAAAAAAAATTAAAACAAGGGGACTGCTAGATAAACTTCGACCTTAATTAAAATCTGTAATGGACTATCATTGTACCGGGTTCATAAAGCCCTCATTGTTTTCAGGTACCTTGGAGGGGGACCAAAACCCTACTCCCTTGAGCGAGTGTGACCCCTAAGGATTAAAGACAAAAACCCAGTCTGCAACTGCCTTGTGTATCGCCTGGATTTCCAAAGTATTGGCGCTTCTATAGTACGTAGGCGAGTAGGACTTGGTCATCAATGGTGACTCTCTGTTGTGAGAGCATCGACCCTGTCTGAAGTATTGAGCATAGGCCATGCCTTCACGGGGGTGTCTGTCTCATCGTCCTGCGTCCGAGTAGGTTCTTGCACACTCACGGGTGATTCCATTGCGAGCGAGAACTGAAGTATTGGTTTCGCCTATTGGCTTCCTCTCTCTTTTCTTTAGCTGAGTAGGGATCCAGGAAGGGTTACAAGGACTCCAAAAAGTACAGACTACAGGTTACACAGGAGGAGGACAAGTACGGGATACTCTTCTGGCAGTACTCTCTCTCCTATAGGGTAGCATACTAAGGACTTGTTATAAGATATGCCTGAAAAATCACAACTCTAAAAATGAAAAGATAATAAATAGCCGAACTTTCACGGCTTCACATGGCGTGAGTTGGTGAACCCGATTTTGTATTGTGTTTATATGGATCTAGATTAAGGTTCAAAGATCAAAGTCCCACGCCTTTGCGCAAAATTTTGTTGTATCTTCCTTTGACCACCCCGCTCAACCGAGCCTTTCTACTGTTTTATACTCCTTTTGTTCCTCGTTGACCATCGTATCTTTCTTCCAACATCCGACATTCTCTTGTGCTTCGCGAAGTTGATCCATGGATGGTTTTCGTCGGGATCCTGCCGACACCTACATCGATTCCATGGACTCAACTCCGCTAATAAGTTCGAGGCGATTCCCGAGAACCCGATCCGGACCTTGCGGATCAATCTCCAGACTCCTCGTTTTCTACCTTTCTCTTGGCCACCCAATAAACTGGGATTACTTTTGTCCCGCTTTCGCCATTGTGATTGGGAGTCGATTGCAGTCTACATCCTTTTCCATGCACAACATGCTGGGGTTGACCTGAATTCCAGCTTCATCACGGCAGCTGAATACAATTGCAAGTGATCTGATTCGGACTATCTCATTATGCAGATAGAAGATAGTGCGAGCCCTGGAGACTTCTCCGGAATTCATTTCGTCCGATTCAGACCCTGACATGGCTCCAGGAGGAAAGGGCAAGGGTCAGCAGCCACCCATACCAGAGGGACAGGCGCCAGATCAGAATCAAGTCAATGCACAACTACTGGCTTCTATCCAGGCTATTCAGCAGCAGCTGACTGAGCAGGCCCTTACCCAGACCGCATTCCAGGATATGTTAAATGATATGATGAACCGTGACGATGGAGGTAGAGGCAGAGGATGAAGGGGAGGAGGAGGTGGAGGTGGAGGTGGTGATGACCACAATGATGACCCAGAATTACCACCACCAAAGCCGACACTCAAAGAAACATACAATCCGGGAGACAGCCAGATGACCGAGTGGATCCTCATCCTACCGGTACATGCTCACTTTGAGCTGAAGCCCCAGTTCATAGCCCTTCTCCCTGCATTTCATGGAAACACCAATGAAGAGCCGTACATTCACCTCCAGCAGTTCACCCGCATTTGCCGCACCACTCATAATCCGAATGTCCCTCTGGACATTGTCAAAATGTTGGCTTTCCCCTTCAGCCTACAAGACAAGGCCCTCTATTGGGTCAATCATTTGGGAAAGGTCGTGACGACCTGGGAGGAGTTGAAGTCCGCCTTCCTGCATAAGTACTACCCTCTCGGTCGGCTCAACCAGATGCGAGCCCGTATCAGTAATTTCTCCCAAGGAGCACATGAGTCAGTACACGAGGCTTGGGAGAGATTTACTGACCTACAGGAGAAGTGTCCCCACCATGAGATCCCTAAGACCAGTTTGGTCCAGCATTTCTTTGGGGGACTCAATATTGAAAGCCAAAGGCTCATGGACGCAGCATGTAGGGGCTCCCACTTTAACAAGGATGAAGATGTAGTTTGGCAGATTTTTGAAGAAATGGCCGAAGGAGAGGCCACCCTCTCTTCATCCAAGGCATACCAGAAGCAACCCCAGATCCTCCAGAAACAAGTTCACATGGCTGCATCCAAGGAAGTAGAGAGAGATGAGAGCTCCTACCTCAGCATCATCGGGGGCCATCTCTCTAAAGTTGACATCATCGAGAAGCGATCACAGGACCTCGAGAAACTCGCTGTGATCAAGAAGAGGACCCAGAACCTGGACAAGCTAGATCAGATCAACAAGTACCTTGAACTGTTGGTCGGCACGATCAATTCTGTTCAGTCGGCTACATCATCGGACGCTCCCGCTGAGAAGAAGGACGAGCAGCAACCACAGCATCAGCCTCAGCCGAGTCAGCAGCCACCGGCAGTCCAACACGTGTACTACATGCAGACGCCCGACCAGGGCCCGCCGCAGCAGCAGATGGTCGTATACCAACCAAAGTTTCTTTCTGTGTCTGATCCAGTCTTCCCTCCACCACCCCTGATTCAGGAAGTGAACGGGGTATGGGCTAACGAAGCACAGCCGAACCGTCCTCAGGGACAACCCCAGGGTCAGCAATTTGCCAACCGGCAGTACCACCAACCTCAGGGTGGTCGTTTTGGTCAAACCTCTCAGCCTCACCAACAACACCAGCAACCTCCCTAGTTTGCACATCCATGGAGGCAGAACTATCCATACCAGCAGCAGCCGCAGTACCGCCACCCACAGCCGTATCACCAGTATGCGGCTTCTCAGCCTCAACAATATCAGCAGTATCCTCCTCCGTCTTACCAACAACTTCAACTTCCTGCTCCACCACAGCAACACCACCAGCAACAGCCTCCCCACCCATCTACCCAACAGCAGCGTGGTCTGCACGCTGAATCTTCTGAAGTGTCCCCTGCGAATCCCACCATGGAGTGTCTGGCCCAGCTTGTTAAAGGGCTAGCGGATATGACAAAGCGGCTTGATGACCTGACCGCCACCAGAACTACCATTCCGGCGCAGGTCGAAGCCAACCCAAATAATTTCAAGAAGAAAGAGCAGGTAGAATGTGATGTCCAGTCCGTGTCTGAAAATGATATTACTGTTTATTCTAATGCTGTTACTCTCAGGAGCGGTAGGGCCTTGCCTCCGCCTGCTACCAGATGTGGGGTGAATTAAGAAACAGGTGGATCGTCATCTTCCGCATCAGCCGTGCCAGCTCCAGGGGCGGGTGAGGAGGAAGAAGAAAGAGAAGCCAATCCAGCCGTCGTGCCATGTCAGCAGCAACTCCAGCCAAAAATACAAAAAATCAGAAAAAACAAAAACAACAAAAAGAAGCTTGTAGCAGAAGCGAAGCCGCGCCAACCTTGGAGGAGCCGCCAGCAGCAGCCGATCCCTTGCCAGCCGATGGAGCAGACGCTACCCTTTTTGATCGCCCTACAGCACCTGCATATTCAGATCCAGCTTGTACTCCTTTTTGTAGTTCGGATGTACAACATTCTGTGGGCGATGATTTTGATGTAAATAAGAACTCTCATTTTCCTGCCAGTAATGTAAATATTCCTTTTCCTCATGCAATACAAAAATCCAAAAAAATGCAAAACGAAAAAAGGCATTGTCTGATCCAGGTGTTGTGGATATTTTGGATAAATTGACAGTTGAGATTCCCTTGTTGAAGGCCGTGGAATACATGCCAGATGTGAAGAAAGGACTGAAAGAGGCATGTACTAACAGGCGTCGTACAGCGCAAGACAACAGACGCCGAGAAGTAGAAAAGCACGTCCTATCCATGGCCACAGTTGCAGCAATCAGCAATCTCCCCCAGAAGAAGAAAGATACAGGAGCACCTCTGATCAGTTGTGTGATTTTTGACCAGGTCTTCGAGCGTACTCTTCTTGACAGTGGTTCTTCCATCAACCTTCTGCCCTCATCCATAATGCAAGAATTCGGGCTGGGACCGCTCAAGCAGACACACATGATCCTTCAGTTCGCTGACCGATCCGTCAAGCGGCCCCGAGGTCTTTTGGAAGACGTGATAGTCACAGTGCAGGAGATGAAATTCCCAGCTGACTTTGTAGTCCTTGATATGGACTCGCCTGCACCCCTGCTCCAGACCCCTATCATCCTTGGCAGACCATTTCTTTGTACTTCAGGTGCCGTGGTTGATTACGGGTCTGGCAAGATCACTTTCAGCTCGAATACCCAGCAAATAACGATAAATATGAACAGAGAGCAGAATACCACAACTGATGAGAGCCAGGCAGCATCAGAAGCAGACTGTGATTTTATTGCCGAGATCAGAGACTCAGAGTTATCATTGGACGATCTATGGACCCGAGAAATCCTCACTCTTGAGGAGGACTTGGAAAGCGCAGTCAGCTTATGCTCCGATGATTTTTTGGGAGACGGATTCTCAGATGCAGGCGCATCTTCTTGAGCATTCACTCCAGACCGAACATGATCAGCTTAGCACAGAATCGTTCGGCGCATTATTAGGATCTCAACAGGATGATGAGGATGGTAACAGCCTCAAGGTACATCCCACCAGCAGCATGGTATCTGAAGTGACAAATAAAGTGGACAGATCAAAGCCAGAACTCAAGCCACTTCCTGCAGGCCTGAAGTATGCTTTCCTTGCGGGTGAAGAACAACTGTATCCGGTGATCATCAACAGCAGGCTGACATCGGATCAAGAATCTTGACTTCTCGAGGTTCTAGAAAAGAACCGCAAGGCACTTGGTTGGAGCGTATCAGACCTCCGAGGGATAAATCCAGCTCTGTATTCACACCATATCTATCTAGAAGAAGATGCCAAGTTGTCTCGCGAATTTCAGAGAAGGCTGAACCCTAACCTTCAGGACGTCGTCATGAAGGAAATCACGAAATGGTGTGACGCAGGCTTCATCTATCCCATCTCCGACTCGAAATGGGTAAGCCCACTGCATGTAGTTCCCAAGAAATCTGGGCTTACCGTGGTTACAAACGATAAAGGAGAGGAAATTTCAACTCGGGTACCAACATCCTGGCAGGTGTGTGTTGACTACCGCCATCTTAATGCAGCAACCAAGAAGGACCACTTCCCCTTGCCATTCATTGATCAAGTTTTGGAGAGATTAGCAGGCAAGGAGTTCTTCTGCTTTCTGGATGGGTACTCCGGGTACAACCAAGTGGCGATCACCCCTGAGGATCAAGAGGAGACTACCTTCACTTGCCCGTTCGACACCTACGCCTTCAAGAGAATGCCCTTTTGATTGTGCAATGCACCTGCAACCTTCCAAAGATGCATGTTAGCAGTCTTCGCAGAGATGGTAGGTAGTTTTCTCGAGGTGTTCATGGACGATTTCTCTGTCTATGGTGATATTTTCGATTCTTGTCTTGAGCACCTAGACAGAGTGCTTCAGAAGTGCTGAGAAGTTAATTTAGTGCTCTCATGGGAAAAGAGCCATTTTATGGTCACAGAAGGTATTGTGCTGGGCCACGTCGTTTCTAAACGGTGGCATGGAAGTCGACCCGGCAAAGGTGGATGTCATTTCAAATCTTCAGCCACCTCAGTCAGTAAAGAATGTGAGGTCATTTCTGGGGCATGTGGGATTCTACAGGCGATTCATCAAGAATTTCAGCCGCATTGCCCGACCTCTGACAGAACTTTTGTGCAAGGAGACTGAGTTCATTGTTGATCAGCTGGTTCTCCTTGCTTTCAATCAGTTGAAGGAGCTCATCACTCAGGCTCCAATCTTACAGCCTCCCGACTGGACTCTTCCCTTTGAGATAATGACCGATGCGTCAGATTTTGCAGTCGGAGCTGTTCTTGGGCAGAGAAAAGACAAGGCGCCCTATGCCATTCACTATGCCAGCAGAACACTAGATGAAGCACAGAGAAATTATACGGTGACAGAGAAAGAATTGCTGGCTGTGGTTTTCGCCTTAGAGAAGTTCAGATCCTATCTGTTGGGATCAAAAGTCACAATTTTCACAGACCACTCTGCTATCTGGTACTTACAGCAGAAGAAGGATGCCAAGCCAAGACTGATCCGTTGGATCCTTCTCCTCCAGGAATTCGATCTGGAAATCAAGGACAAGCCTGGAGTTCAGAATGTAGTAGCAGATCATCTCTCCAGAATAGAGCAGCATGAACCTCCTCTGATCAATGCACCTATCACAGAGACCTTCCCTGACGAAGCCATCTTAGCAGTGGATTCTCTCCCTTGGTATGCTGATATAGTCAATTACCTCGCCTATGGGGTAATACCTTCGGATTGGACGAAGAACCAGAAGAACAAATTCATGTCGACCATCCGGTTTCACCAATGGGAAGATCCCCTGTTATTCAGAGAAGGAGCAGATTGTATTTGGCGCCGGTGCATCCCTCAGACGGAGCAATCTAGTGTCCTCGAGCATTGTCACTCGCTCGAATCTGGTGGACACCACTCTGGAGATCGTACGACAGCAAAAGTTCTACAGTGTGGCTTCTGGTGGCCCACTTTATTCAAGGATGCAACAGAGTTTGTCAAAAGATGCATTGACTGTCAGCGATTGAAAGGTACACTCACTGCCAAAGATTCAATGCCCCTGAAAATCATTCAGATAGCAGACGTTTTCGATGCATGGGGCATTGACTTCATGGGACCTTTCCCTAACAGTCAAGGTTTTGAGCACATCCTTCTTGCCGTCGATTACGTGAGTCGTTGGGTTGAAGCTATTCCCGCCCGAGCCGCCGACAGCAAAACAGTTTGCTAGTTTCTGAAAAAGAACATCATTTCACGGTTTGGGATACCAAAGATTCTCATATCCGACGGGGGTAGCCACTTCATCAACAAAGAAGTCAAGAAGTTAACGAAGGAGTACGGCATTGATCATCGTGTCACATCTCCTTATCATCCGCAGACCAATGGCATGGCGGAGTTATGAAACAGAGAAATCAAGACTATACTGCAGAAACTTGTTAGGCCAAACAGAAAGGACTGGTCTCAACTCTTAGACTCAGCTCTATGGGCTTACCGAACCGCCTACAAGTCTCCCTTGGGCATGTCGCCCTACCGTCTTGTATATGGGAAATCGTGCCATCTGCCCGTGGAATTAATTCACAAGTCTCTTCGGGCAATCAACAGTTGTAATTTGGACTCACGCAGAAGTGGTCAGAAGAGAAAAGACGATCTGAACAGGCTCTTGGAATTCCGAGACTATGCATACGATAACACCTTGATGTACAAGGAGAAGGTGAAACGCTGGCATGACCGGCACATCAGACGAAAGACCTTTGATGTTGGACAGAAAGTGTGGCAATTTGATGCAAAGTTGCGGATATTCCCAGGCAAATTAAAGAGTAAGTGGACAGGGCCATTTCAAGTTTGTGAAGTGCGTGACAATGGGAGCATTGCTATATCAGAATTGTCCCCTGACGCACAGCCCTTCGTCGTCAACGGCCAACTACTGAAGCCGTACCTTGAACCAGACACATTCGTGGCTGTTGTTGACTCTATTCAGCTAGTGCACCACGATGACATCTTCACAGCACCTGCGGCATCGAAAGATTCAGACTATGCCATCCAACAACTGTTTATCTGATTTTCTTCTTTTCTTTTCTTTTCCTTTTCTATTTTCTTTTTCATATCAAAAAGGTGCTGCCCTTGTAGACAGTTTTCTATACTGAGGACGTACTTTGTCCTAAGTCTAGGGGGATGTGCACCTAGAGTTTTTCATTTCGGTCCGATCCTCTCCATTGTCTCCTCTTCTTGTCTATACTTAGGAGTATCTTACCCTAAGTATAGGGGGAGACAATCTGAGTACGATCAGTATATTCCCACCCTTGACCCTCCCTGCTTTTTGTACAGTCTGCTATACTTAGGATTATTTGATCCTAAGTATAGGGGGGACGGTCAACTTCTCATTCATTCATTTCATTCTTTAGATCTGTCTATACTCAGTACGAGTTATGTCTTTGCTTTTCCTTTCGATCTATGAGGACATAGCTCAAGCTAAGTATAGGGGGGTCGTATATACCATGTATATACTAAAAGTCATAACTCATACTGAAAAATAAAAGATCACCTCAACATAAAATAGAATGTAAAAAGTAGCTTTATAATAATAAAAGATGATTGTGAGTTCCTCAGACTCTTTGTAATTGTACTGATTATTAAGTCAGAAAAGTGTTTTGTGCAAAAAGTTTTCTTTGAAAAATCTTGTGAAAATTGTTTGAAAATAGTGTGTACAAGTATTCAACCTTTGCAAAAATCAGTTTTGTGTGTAAAATTTATTTTCTTTGAGTGAAACCAAAATGTGTGAAAATTAGTGTGCAAATGATTGTGAAAATTTGATTGTCAAAATTGTTTTGAAAAATCTATCTATGCTGTGTAAAACCTTTGTAAAAGGATTTTCAAATGCGTGAACATGTTTGCAAAATTATCTTGGACTATAGTTTTCAAAATCCTTGCATAAGTCTGAGGAGTATGCACAAAAATCTCTCATTTGTAAATAAGGAATAAGTTCAAATAAAGCCTACAAGAACCATAACCATATTGTACATCAAATACAATTTGTTCTTCTTTTGTATATAATGAGTAATAAATCAGATACCTATACAGTATGATTTGAAAAATGTTGTGACCAGTTTTGAAAAATTTGATGTGAAATGATTTCAAATGTGTGAAACTGTTTTGATTGAAAAACTTTTTCTTTGTGTGAAAGAAAGGATTTGAAAAACCTATGTGCAAATATTTTGAAAAATGCTTGTCAAAATTATTGTGAAAAGTGTATATATATATATAGTGTGAAAATTTTTTGCCAAAATGGTTTTCAAATGTGTGTAAATGATTGTAAAAATTATCGTGTACTATAGTTTGCAAAACTATTTTCAAAAGTAGACCTAAAGAATAAGATCACTATTACAAATACTTGTAAATTATGAATAAGACACATACAATTCTTTCTGTACAATTCTAACTAAACTACTTCATTCAAACCTGAAAAGTTTTTAGAAATTCATACATCTTGCAAATAAAGCGGCACGCCCGTGTAAATAATTGTATATACTTTTTGTATGTGTCCAGTTCTTAGTTTATTTGCAAAAATTCTTTGTGTAAAAATATTCTTTGATTCTTTCAAACTCTTTGTGAAAAATTGCATCATTCATTGTGCATGGCATAAGCATACCATTCATATTCTTTTTGAGTGAGCTTGATGATTGAATCAGTCTAATAAAGTCTCAAATTGGAGCTTGATTGGACCTTACCGCACCTACTTGCACTGGAACCTTCTGGGAACTAGGTTTAAGGTACTTCAGGTCTATACAGACTTAATTCTTTGAGAAATCAGGACTGGGTTCAAGTCATCTCAGTGGACTAACTAGAACTTTTCGAGACACACATATGACTCTTGCCGACCGTGACCTAACTTGGACATTTGCACCTTTCACTTGGCTCAACTCAGTTGGAGTAGTGAGGGGGTTGGATTTGCCGGTCTGAGATGCACACGGGTGGAAACATTCGTCCTCGTCTAGGGAGGGAAGTGCACCCCAACCTGGTCCAATAGTCATGAGGTCTAAAGACAGGAGATTGTGGGTTGCAATAAAGCTTCAAAAGAGGGATAGTCTACTGGCTCAAGAGGAAAAACTCCTTATGTAAATGCTGCTGTGAATAGTATGTTGAAAAAAAAATGGTCAGGCCTGTACAAAAATAAAATGCCTGCGAAGTATGTACATATGTTGTAAAGCCAATAAGCAAGCTTGAGCTCCAAAGTCAAATATGTGAGCCTGCAGCTGGATGACTTGACTACACTGGTCTTACATCCCGGGATAGGTAGCTACACTGGCTACTGTCCATTCTTCTCTTCACCCCCTCCTCTTGAGCTGGTTGCCACTTGAACTTAGAAGGGAATACCCTGCTCCTCGAGGAAAGAGCTGTTGGATTTGGGAATCATTGGGTTGTCATTCTGGAGAAGTCAGTTCCTTTATCATTTCAGTTGGGGAGAGCCACTATCACTTACACCGTACAAGTCAACTTCATAGTTATAAGGGTTTGCGTATGATGTAGACTAGTTCTGACCCGACTATTGAGGTGGGTTGAACCGAGTTCTGTGACTATCGAAGGCTGTTGTATTTTAGAGCTGGTTCCCGATTAGGTTCCACACACATTCACACCCAAGGTCTGACAGGAGCTCCAAATTCAGATTTTGAAAAGACATGCATTGCATTGAAAGCATCTCTATTCACTCTATTCTTCTTTCATTCTCCTTTTTCTTTTCTTTATTCTTTTTGTACTTATTGCATAAGTGTTTGCTAGGGACTAGAAAAGGCAAGTATAGGGGGTGATGAATCTCCATTTCATCACCTTTATTCTATCATTTTGGCCTCAAAAACCCCAACAAATGCATGTAAATAGCATTAAATTGTACATAATAGCATTCATGATTCATTGTATTAACTACACATTAAATAAGGTTCTTAATGCCAAAATTTTAGAATAAAGAGGAGAAAAGAAAAAGGAATAAAATATTGCAAATATTTTATGACCCAAAACCCTGAGACCAAGACCAGCATGGTATTGGTCGACAAGGAATAAAGTAGGGGGAGATACGGGCCAGTGTACAATAAATACCTCATTTATTAATTCATTTATTTATGCATTTTTGACACCTATTTTGTACATAATTATTTATTCATCAAACAAAGAAATTTTCTACATGAAAGTTGTAGATAATAATGCAAATAAAAATACAAAATTGAGTTTGTGTAAAAATAATACTCAGTGTACATTTTATACACAGAATAAAAAGCCAAAATCTCAACTTCACAGACCCATATCTTGCAAATAAAAACTCCAAATCACCCAAACTCACCTTTAATTGTATATAGCATTCCAAGAACTATTTTATAAAATTGGTTTCATAATTTTTGGAGTCCATATGCAGAAGTTAGGTTTTTGGCCCCTCTTGTATATAGTATTGATTAAAATATTCTTTTTATTCAATATTCATTATTTTTATAAATTCATATTTTTAGAATTTTGTAGATAATATATATAATATATACACATATTAGAAGTAAAAGAAAACCAAAAATAATGTGTAAAAATAAAATAAGGCTACAAATTCATAGACAAAATACATATGCTATATATCTATATATAAATAAGAAGGATTTTATTCCTTGGTTCTTTTATTCTTTTATATTTTTCTAATAATGTATACATTATACACAACTCATTAAAAATGTAAATCCAAAATAAAAATCAAGAAAATACATTAAATAAATTAAGTATACAAAATACATAGGTAAAACACCTATAAGTATACCTACATATACATACACATATTTATTTAAAAATAAAAATAAACTCATAAAAATTAAACAAAAATACCTTTATACTCACAAAAACAAATTATAAATTTATAAAATAAGCCAACAAAATAATAAAAGAAAATAAACAAATTAAAAATAAAATACACAAAAATACATGTAAATACATACATATACACATTATTAAATTAAAACCATAATAAAACACTTCGAAAAATTCAATAAAAATCATAAATAAATACTAGATGAAATAATACACATTTTTTATTTTATAAGAAAAAAATAATAAAATAGTTTGCTATGTCAAATAAATCAATTTCTAATCAGATCTCCTATTTTGGCGTCTAGCGGCCGACGTGGGCCAATGGGGAGCCGGCCTTCGTTGACCCCCTGGTCAACTGTCCCATCCAAGCCCTGGCCTCTGAACTGTCAACTCCCTGATTTTCCTCCAATTTTTGCGGCCATCCCTTCCATCGTTCAAGCTCTCTTCCTTCACAAGAATTGCCCTCTGATCATCCATGATGCCCGCCAAAATCTTAGATCAATTAGATACTCATTGGATCAGTCAATAATCGCCGGTTAATAATGCCCCTTGCCAATGTGTATAAATAAGTAGCTCCGCCTCCTTCCTCGAATTTGGCCACTTTTAATCCGATCTCAAGCCTTGATTCCAGTCCTGGGACATTCCTCGTGACAGGGGGTGTGTGGTGGTGTCTCGAATCGGCCAGAGGGAGGAATATTTTGACGCGGCGGAGCTCCGGCATCCGCCCTGCTCCCTGAAGGCCCCCAGGTATAAGAGCCGTCCTTTTTATGCTTTTTAGTTAGTTTTTAATGTTGGTTTTTAATTCCAGTAGTTAGTTTAGCCCTTAGTTAATCATTGTAGCTTAAATTAAAAATTCGAAGTTCGCTGGAGCTCGGCTCCGGCGACTTCTCCACCGTTGTCTTGCCTGTCTCCGACCGCCTCGTTCATCCCATTTCAAACCTCAATGCCTTCTCCATCGATCGCACCCATTTGCTCAACTCAGGACCTTTGGTCTTGGTGAATCGGGGCTCCACTTCCGCCGTTCACCGGAGCCCCTCCGCCCCCTTCATTTTGCGTCGCAGCTTCAAAACCCCGGGTCGAGGACATAGCTCTCTCGCCCGCGGTTCTTCCTATGCAGACACAACGAAGGATAGAGCCCATCTGGATTCGAATCGATCCAGGAAGAGGTTCCTGGGGGTCCCCTTCTTCATCGACCTCGACCGATCGACTCGGACCTCCAGGAGCCGTGAGAACACCATCAGTCGACGCGGGATGCCTCCAGCTACGTGCAAACCACCTCAGACGCGTCGGAGAGCCCTGGAGGAGCCCAAGCTTCTCGATCGAAGCTCGCCAGGCGCGAGCTTCTTCCCTGTTCTTCCAGGGAGCTTCAGCACCGTCGGATCAGGAGGCGAGGCCCAGTTCGCTCAGGAGCCGTCCGATGAAGCCACGTGCCAACCGTCAGATCAGCCCGGATCGTCGAATCCAGGCCCTTCATCGTCAAACCGGTATCCACCGTCGGATGCTCGACGCGTGGATAAGTGGTGCATCCAGCGCCGCAGGATGAGGCGCCTTTAGGGGGTAAATTTCACATCTAGTCCCCCGCTTTTTGTATTTATTATTTAATACCAAAAATAAAAGTTTACGTTGTAAATAAGTTGTGGAAATTGCAGAATAACCCTTATGGTTTTTATATTTGCGATTTAGTCCCTCCGCGCCTCACGTGCAGCACCCACGTGAGGCGCGTGAAATTTGCATGTAAACCCTGCCGCATTTTTGTAATTGTAAAATGGTCCTGAAATAAAAGTACACATTTATTTTTATTGTGATTTTTGCATGTATGCCCCTGCTAACTATTTAATTTGCAAAAATGCCCCTGCAAGGCCATTTATTTTTGAATGCTTTGTCTATTTATTTTGTGCTTAATATTCCTTCGAAAAATCTTGCAAAAATAGACTTAAGCTTCTGTTAGTGTACCCTTGCATGCTATATTTTTAGTTTTTAATTTTGTTATAGTTTTACATTTATTAAAAATCAAAAACATGCTTTTTAATCACTGTCTATCTTATAAAATCCCAAAAAAAATATCAAAAGGCCTCGAAAAATTCTAAAAAATTCCCTAATGTGTATTAGTTCCTAATTAAGTGTCAATCCAAAAATCTTAAAAATCTCAAAAGGAAAACCTAAAAATTCAAAAATAGCCAAAAACTTAAAAAAATGTATAAAATCAAAGGAAAATCAGGAAAATATGAACTCAGGCTTTATTTATGCTATATTTATAATCTTTATTAGAAAAATAGTGTGGAAAATTTTTGAGGTTGTTAGCTATTTTTAATGCCTATTTTTCTGACAGCCAGACCCTATTCCACTGTTTGCTCTTATTTTGCTATTTAAAAATACTATAAATGTTTGCAAAAATGCCCAAAAATCACAAAAATAGTAAAAATCATGAAAATCCCAAAAAGATTTTATTCCTGAATTTTTTACTATTTTTGAGTATTTTTGTAAATATTATAGTACCCCTTTATGTATATATATGCAATTCCTAAAAAAGAAAAAAATATAAATATATATATATATATATAAATATCTAATTACTTATATATATTTTTATATCTATTTATTAACCCTAATATATAAAAAAATTATTATATATATATATATTACTATACTTATATACACAATTGCATGTATTACAAGCTATCCACTAACCTTTTATGGGTATACATATATTTATAAATTTATATTATATATATATACTATTTAATTATTTTATTAAAAACAACAAATATATATATATAATAAAATAAAAAAATATAAAATATAAAAAAAATAAAAAAATATAAATATAAATATAATAATATATAAAATTAAGAACCCACTTCACACAAGGATGACTCTGTAGCTCATGTAGGCTATTGCATTTTGTATTGCTCTCTGTGGTTTGACCTCTACATGCTTGTCGCTGTACATTTTATGGTAGAGTAAATAAAGATTAATTCACATCCATTTGGGACTCAATTATTTTTATTCTTTTATTGTGGGTTAATTGCTGATTAACCGGGTGTTCTGCAAGCGGTCGCCTCAGCGACACACTTTAGACATATTATTTATGGTGACCCTTGTGGAATATCCTTGTTATCAGTGACATAACTGAATGGTGTTGTAGAGATAATGAACATGACATTGATGGAGAGAGTTAGATGTCTACTCTTTGAGGCTATGTTGCCTAATTCCTTTTGGTGTGAAGTATTTTTATTGTCATTCATGTTATTACTCTCTCTCTCTCTCTACTTGGTGGTGAGTACATTGGGCCATTTGATGAGTATTGCATATATCATGGCATCATGCACCTGGAGAATTTACTCAAGACGCCATAGATGCATGGCGTTGTAGAGAGAATGAACAGGACATTGATGGAGAGAGTTATATGTCTATTCTTTGAGGCTAAGTTGCCTAATTCCTTTTGGTGTGAAGTATTATTTATTGTTGTTTATGTTATTAATCTCTCTTTACATGTAACCCTTGAATGGTGGTGCCCCGGACATGGTTTGGCATGACAAGGATGTCTCATACAACTATTTGCAGGTCTTTGGATGCTGAGTATTTATGCATCTTCTCAAGGATGAACGATCCACATGGGAAGTAAAGACAAAGTAGTGCATTTTCTTCAGATATGTCCAAGATGAGATTGGCTATAGGTTGACGGTATGGTTGAGAAAAATCTAGTGAGGTGCAGGGATGTGGTCTTCTCTAAAGACTAAACTATTGAGGACATTTAGAAGGTTGCTAAAGACTCTCCCTCAAGCAACCATGATCCAGATGTGGAGTCGGTTACATTGCAAAGAGATATCTATGTGGTGCCAGATGATGCTTATGAGCATGTGCCATATGCAGGAGAGGAGGAGGATGTAACAAAGATCTTCACTCGTGATGATGATGATGATGGTGATCATGATGGTAGGCAAGATGTTGAGAGCTCATCTTCTTCTGATGATATCCCACAATAGAGACCCATGAGGGAGAAGCGACCCTCTACCAGATATTCTACACATGAGTACATTTTATTGAAAGACTATGGTGAGACTGAATTGTTAGCAATGTGAGCCTGAGGTGAACCATTCCCGCAATAAATGTTATTGTAATAAATGATTTATCAATAAAAGTTATTGATTATGTTTGTTTCACTCCCTTTCTGATATTGAATGAATGAATGCATTATAAGGTCCCTCTGTACAATATGGGTTATGTACCATGGCCAACTTGATAGTCATACAACTGTTGATTCATTAATCATAGAGGCTGATGCTTGGATGAATATCTAAGGAGTTAGATAGAGGACTCATCAAGCATCATCAATGATTGACAAGTAGTGATCTCCAACATGAGAAGGAGATGGCAATCCTTTCTCATTAGGCTGATATCTGATCGACCTCTTGATGCAGGTCCTCTACATGGGAATAGTGATTCGGAGGTATCAGATTAATTGAGTCAATGGGTTGACTCAACGAGATCGAGATAACCAAAGACCTATGATGAATACTGTCACATCACATGCAAACATCCTCTGACCAGAGACAGATGTATTGCTATATGTCTAAGTGTGTACATTTGGCAGACCGATAGGTTGATGACCTAACCAAGGTCTATACACTGGCGAGGCTGTGCATGTAAGGGCATATGAGTAATACGATCTCTCAAAGGGATCATACAGGTTCACTTGTGAACCGGAAGACATGAGCTCACTCATGAGGTATTGGGACTGATCAAATTCCATGCATGGTCGTCATGCTTTAGAAGCAAGACATGAATTTGAAGGTAAGATATATGCTTTGTGAAAGCATATGATCTGTACCATATCCCAAGGACCAAGATTGAGAAACTTAGTGATCAGACCATGAAGATGATAGTGTAAAAGTGATCTATATCTTCAGGATGATCATTATATGCAGGATGTACAGGTATTGGGAATACTTGAGGGTGATTTGATCATAAACGATTGTATAACCATGACGCTTCCATTCCGAGGGAGTGATGAAACAGGTCTGGATTTTAGTGACTCCTCTCAGTAGAGAAGTGGCCTAATCTTAGTACATGTACTGGACATTGATCTGAATGAGATTCAGATGCAATGAGAAGATTAGATTTACGGTCTTGATTTAATCAAGCATCTATAAGAGGTCCATGGGATCTGGATTTGAGATGTGATCTCAATATCCAAGTCACTATACGTGGAACAATACAATCGCCCTGTCCTTATCTACAAGTATCTTAGGAGAAATAGCATTGTTCTTTATTGGTTCAAGAATAATTCCATAAGATCAAAGCATTGAGAAATTGATAATTGAACGCGATTTAATTATCATGATGTATGAGGAATTATCCAATATAATTAAATGTGATTTAATTATTATGGGTAAGAATAATGTGGATAGAAATATCCAATTATTAATAATATATTATAGATGTAATTTATAATGTATTAGAGAGAGCTAATTATAATTTATATTTGTTGATTAATTATTAATGTGTATTGGATACACATTGTCTAATTAATTGAAAATGTAAATTATATTTTGTTTTGGATTGTGAATGTGATTCATAATTTTCCAATGTCAAGATTGCAATAATTCCAAAATTAATTGTGAATTATTTTTGGTGAATAAATCCCAACAAAAGTTGTTGGAATAAATAATGGAGAAATTCAAGGAGATATGCAATCTCATGGAAATCCATGAGATTTCCCCCACTTGGAAGGCGGTGGGCGGCTACCAATTCCTATATGGAATTGGTGGCCGTCCACCCTATTTCTTGGGAAGGCATGATCTCCATTGAAATCATCTCCTTATTTGATTGGTTTAATTTTAGGATTGATGTATATTTGATTTATCAAATATATTTAATCTAAATTAAATCATAAGTTGTTGGTTTTTACCAACAACAATCTTGATTATTGGATTGACATAAATCAATCTCATCGTTGATTTTATATGTCCCATGGATTGAGATTCATGGATCCTAAAATCCTATAAATAGAGAGGCATGCTATGATCTCTAGCGCATGCTATTGGTAGCACATCTCTCTCTCTCTCTCTCTCTCTCTCTTTTCTCCTCACACGCCAACCCTCTCCCTTTCTCTCTTGGTGGCCGACCACCAAAACCTTAGGGGAGGATTACGTCGTCGCCTACGCCATCGTGCCACTGCTTCGACGCTATGCGGTTCTCCATCTTCTTGGAGTGCTACGCTCACAATGGAGACGTTTGATCTTGTGCGACGAGATCAGGAGTTCACCGTGCTTGGATCAATTCGTTGGATTGCGAGGACAACGCGACTCATCCCCGCGCTCGTAAGACGCTTCTCCGACGATTGAACTTAAGACATGAGGTCTCTTTTCGTAGAAACTCGATCAACCATACTTCAAGAGGTATTACATTATACTTGTTGTAGTTATAGATGGAACGATCCGAGAATCGTTCTTGGATCATGTGGTTTCATCGCATGAAAAATTTTAAATTCCGCTGCACCGAACAACTAGTACGACTAGTCGTTATCCGTCGTATCCGATACGACGATCACGCTTCTGTGATGCGCTTGAGGATTTTTTCAATGTCCTTCAAGTGGTATCAGAGCCTTAGGTTAAAGATTTTGGATACGATCCGCAAACCAAGGACGACTTGGGTTCGTGGAAGTCGCAAAAGTTTTTTATCGTATTTGATTTTCGCACTTCTGTTTAGTGAATAAATTTGGCACTATTTAAATTGTTTAAACACGAATTTAACGCTTGGATTATGTTCCCCATTAATAAGGAAACCATAGGATCTGAGTTTACGTAATTTGGATTTCGTTTGCTCGAGATATGGTTGTTTTAATGAACATGTATGCACTGTTGCGGGAACTACAAATCTTAACATGATTAAAGAGTTAATTACTGTATAGACTTACCTCGAAATGCATGAAATATCACTTGAGTTCTGTCATAAATCAAATTAGCGATCTATAAAAATTGATTTTGTCTAATTTGGATTTAATATGATTGAGATATGTTAATTTTAGTAAGTAGGGGTCACTGCTGAAATTACAGTCCTAATCAAGAACCATGTGATTGTCAATTAATGAAATTAATTGTTAATTTCAAAAAATAGTTATGGAAAATATTTGAGAAATATTGGAAGATGATTATTTCCTTAATTGACTTGGCCTCAACCAATAAATTGATTAGATTTGATCTAGATTAATAAATAGGAAATACAATCATCAAACTCCTTGCTTGAATAGGATTGGGAATTTGTCTAGCAAATTTTCTTATAATAAAAAATATTTTGATTATTACTATATGGTATAATTTCGATTGAAGAATCGATGATCATCTCAAGTACAAATTGATCTATTTGGCATTATCCTTTTCCGTGGCGGATATGGTGTCTAGTCGGAGATCATTGGGGTAGCGGGTTGCAACGTATGTGGTCCGTCTCACTCTCGCCGGTACTGACCATGACAGCGGGTAGGGACTTGATAATACCGAAGAAATCAAGATGTATTTTCTAATTATTAAAATACAAATTAATATGTACTTTGAGAATAATACCATATATATTCAAGTATAATAATCAAGTTTGATTGATTGAATTGGATTGATAATTAATTTAATATGATTGAATTAGTTACGTCCAAATTAAAATTACTCTATTACGAACAGAGTTGATAATTCCCTTGGAATAATTAATTATATGAATGTGATTCATGATAATTAATTAAATTTGAATAAGAGGTGGAGGATCACATAAGTGACATCCATGGTCTCCCGTCAAGGCAAGGGTTTCCGTCACCAGGGATTGTATATAGGAGATGCCTGTACGAAGTGACAACTCCTATATGCAAGCGCATCTGGATCGTACTCTTTGCTTCTCGAAAGAGTAAGGCCGTATGCGTAGTGACCCCAATATCGGATCCTCATATTATCGGGGTGATATTGGATTACGCATAGCGAGTTCTATTCATGTTGATGGTTGGTTCAATTAATGACGGGTCAACATCACCTTATGGGTGGTGGGCCCGAGTATTAAAGATCGAATTGGGAAATGTAAATTGGACTTGCAAGACGGAATGTGTTCTCGCTTCTCTTTATTGGAGTTGCAGTTTCTCATATTATTGGGATGTAACAAAGATAAAGAGGAGATCCCAATTCTTGCTTGAGATATAGCGGTAAGTATATCTCTTACTTTGAAAATGATTAAGGGAATGAACTTTCAAAGTTGACAATGCAAGAATAATTTGATTTAAAAACCTTAATCAAATATCATAAATTTGAATATATGATTATATGGTCTAATATAGTGCATTCTCAATTTCGGAAAATGAAGTCCATGAACCCACTAAGCAGGCTTCTGGAGGTCAACCAGTTGACCGGACCGAATTACTCGAATTGGATCCGTAATTTGGAGCTTGTACTCTCAGCTGAGTGCATAAGTTATGTGCTCTCAAAAGAAAAGCATGAAAATCCTAAATCAAAGGAAGAAAAAGCATACAATGACAAGTATGATGAAGATCATGTCTTGGCTAGATGCTACATCTTGGGTTCTCTCTCCAATATTCTTCAGAAACAACATGTGGAGATGAGTACTTGCTAGGAGATTATGCAGAATCTGAAAGATATGTTTGGTGACATTAACCACACCCAGCGGTACAACGTTATGAAAGAACTCGTTCGCTACAAGATGCAGGAAGGGACTTCGGTCCATGAACATGTACTCAAAATGTTTGGGTACTTATCGGAGCTGGAGACTCTGGGGGCAACCATGGATGCAGACATGCAATCTGATTTCATTCTGCTATCATTGCCCAAGTCTTTCAATAACTTTGTGGTGTCATTCCACATGAACAAGATGGAGTTGACAAATGCTGGGCTTCTTGCTTCATTAAAGTCTGTAGAAGACGTGATGAAGAAAGATGGTCCCGCTGGCAGTGCAATGGTTGCACAGGTCAGAGGCAAGCGCGGTCGAAAGCATGGTTCTCGGAAGGACCTGTCCCAGAAGAGAAAGAATAAGGGACAAAGTGTTGGCTCGTCTTCCAATGCATCCACTCTAATGGCATCGAAGAAAACCGACGTCTGTCACCACTACAAAAAGCCGGGGTACTAGAGGCGTAATTGCCTGGATAACCTGAAGTCGGTCGACAAAGGTAAAGCCCCAGCAGGTATGAAATCTACTTTTATCATTGAAACCAACTTTCTCGTCGGACGAGAAGGAAGTTGGGTTGTTGATACTGGTGCTTCTGTTCATGTATGCAATTTGTTGCATTTGTTTCAGGAAACTAGAAAACTTGAAGAAGGGGAGATAGTCATCTAGATGGGATCTGATGCAAGTGTTGCAGCAGTCGCCGTCGGGACTTGTCGGCTATCATTATCTAGTGGTAGAGTCCTAGTACTTAAAGGGTGTCTTTATGTACCTGAAATCAGAAGGAATTTAATATATGTATCTAAGCTAGTTAGAAGTGGATAT
Source organism: Ottelia alismoides (assembly GCA_037367405.1). Classification (NCBI taxonomy): domain Eukaryota; kingdom Viridiplantae; phylum Streptophyta; class Magnoliopsida; order Alismatales; family Hydrocharitaceae; genus Ottelia; species Ottelia alismoides. Next base: position 697,474 of record JAZKJV010003337.1, on the reverse strand, counting down.
TCGTTCCTATTCTGTAATAAATTAGTCATAAATCGTTATGATAAATATATTGCAGATGGCATTTTGACTTCTGGAGGACTCTATGAATTGTGCATTGATAAATGTGTTATGAATGTTACAACCACCAATAAAAATCCTAAAAGATCCAGGAAGAATGTAAAATCTTTCGAATGAGATTTAGCATCAAAGGCTTGGTCATTTATCTGTTGATAAGATCAATAGATTGATAAAGGATGGACCTTTAGATTTTCTACAGGTTCAATCTTTACCTACTTGCAAGAATGGCATTCAAGGAGAAATGACTAGGATGCCTTTCCGTAACAAGGTTACTAGATGCGAAGGTATTATTGACTTAATACATACCGATGTATGTGGTCCCTTCAGTACCGTGACTCGAAATGGATATCGATATTATTTGACGTTTATTGATGACCATTCGCGATACGGGTTTGTCTTCCTATTACGTCATAAATCTGAAACCTTTGAAAAGTTCAAAGAATTCAAGGCTTTGGTTGAGAACCAAACCGGTAGGAAGATTAAACGAATTCAATCTGATCGAGGTGATGAGTACCTCTCAGATGAATTCAAGGAATACCTTAAAGAGAATGGAATTGTTTCCAATCTCACTCCTCCTAGAACTCCCCAACTTAATGGTGTTGCTGAAAGATGCAATAGGACCATCATGAATATAATTCGTTCAATGATGAGCAAAGCACATTTACCACTTAGTTTCTGGGGATATGCAGTAGAGACTACAATATATATCCTGAATAAGATTCCTAGCAAATCTATACCTAAGACTCCTCATGAGCTCTGGTATAGAACCAAACCTAGTGTTAATCACTTGAGAGTTTGGGGTTGCTTGGTCCATGCGAAGAACATGGACGCAAGTAAGCTAGAATCTCGCTCTCGTGAGTGTTACTTCATAGGGTATGTTAGAGATGGTATTGGATACCAACTCTATGACCCTGAGACTCAAAAGGTTTTTATTTCTAGAGATGTGAAATTTCTGGAGAATGATTTCTTTAAAGATCAAGATAAATATGAAGTAAAGGAACTCATTGAATCCCCTGAGGATTCTGAGCTTCCTGAGCCAGAAATTGGAGAGATAAATAAAGACGAAACACCCATACCTCTTCGAAGGAGTTCGAGGGTGGTTGCACCACCTGAAAGGTATGGATTCCATGTGTCAAGTGAAACTGACAATAATCCTACTTCATTTGATGAAGCACTCGCGGATCATGACATGGATAGATGGATGCTAGCAATGAAGTCAGAAATTGACTCCATGCATAAGAATGGTTTATGAACCCTAGAGGATCCACCTAAAGGGGTAAAATCCATTGGGTGTAAATGGATCTTCAAGAGAAAAAGGGGACCTGATGGGAAAGTAGGGACTTTCAATGCATGGCTCGTAGCCAAGGGCTACACACAGAGAGAAGGTATCGACTACGATGAGAGATTCTCTCCTGTGGCTATGCTTAAATCCATCAGAACATTGCTAGCTATAGCTGCATACCTTGACTAAGAAATCTGGCAGATGGACATCAAGACGGCTTTCCTCAATGGATACCTCGAGGAGGATATCTACATGGAGCAGCCCCAGGGCTTTATGACTGAAGATGGCAAAGTATGCAAGCTGAAGAAATTCATCTATGGGCTCAAGCAAGCTTCTAGTAGCTGGAACATCAGATTTGACAAAACCATAAAGAGTTATGATTTTGTGCAGAATCCTGATGAACTTTGTGTGTACAAGAAGCTTAGTGGGAGCACCATTGTGTTCATCGTGCTTTATGTAGATGACATCCTTATCATTGGGAATGATACATGGATGATGACCAGTGTGAAGATTTGGCTGTCACATACCTTTGAGATGAAAGATCTTGGAGAAGCCTCTTACATCGTGGGTCTGAAGTTGTTCAGAAACCGAGAGAATATGATATTGGGATTGTCACAACATGGATACATCAAGAAGATTCTTGAACGATTCTGTATGGATAGTTCCAAGAAAGGATTCCTACCCTTAAGACATGGTATCCACCTGTCTAAAGGAATGGCTCCTCAAACTGTTGAGGAAAAGAAAGCCATGGTTGGATGCCCTTATGCATCAGCTGTAGGAAGCTTAATGTATGCCATGATGTATACTAGGTCAGATATTTGCCAAGCAGTGGGAGTGGTAAGTCGTTATCAATCATGCTATGGAGAACAACACTGGAATGCAATAAAGAATATATTTAAATATCTAAGATGGACGCAAGATTACTTCTTGGTCTATGGAGTTGGAGATCTCCAAGTCTTGGGATATACAGATTCTGACTTCTAATCGGATATTGATGATCGAAAGTCGACATCAGGGTTTGTGTTCCTGTTGAATGGTGGTGTTGTGAGCTGGAGAAGCAAGAAGCATGACACTACAGCAGATTCAACAACAGAAGCCGAATACATTGCCGCATCGGATGCTGCAAAGGAGGCGGTGTGGTTGCGCAAGTTCGTGCTGGAACTTGGCGTAGTTTCCTCTGATACTCCCGTCCCGCTACTCTATGATAACACGGGAGCCATTGCCCAGGCGAAGGAACCTAGATGGCATCAGAAGAGCAAGCACGTAGAAAGGAAATACCACATCATTCGAGAGATTCAAAAACGTGGTGACATCATCATCACCAAGGTGGCCTCTGCCGACAACATTGTTCATCCTCTTACCAAACCTCTGACACTGAAGTTTTTCAACCATCATGTAATGAGTATGGGTTTAAGGATTGTTCCTGAATGGTTCTGAGGGCTAGTGGGAGATTGTTAGCAATGTGAGCCCAAGGCGAACCATTCCTGCAATAAATATTATTGTAATAAATGATTTATCAATAAAAGTTATTGATTATGTTTGTTTCACTCCCTTTCTGATATTGAATGAATGAATGCACTATAAGGTCCCTCTGTACAATATGGGTTATGTACCATGGCCAACTTGATAGTCATACAGCTGTTGATTCATTAATCATAGAGGCTGATGCTTGGATGAATATATAAGGAGTTAGATAGAGGACTCATCAAGCATCATCAATGATTGACAAGTAGTGATCTCCAGCCTAAGAAGGAGATGGCAATCCTTTCTCATTAGGCTGATATCTGATCGACCTTTTGATGCAGGTCCTTTGCATGGGAATAGTGATTCAGAGATATCAGCTTAGTTGAGTCAATGGGTTGACTCAACGAGATCGAGATAACCAAAGACCTATGATGAATATTGTCACATCACAGGCAAACATCCTCTGACCAGAGACAGATGTATTGCTATATGTCTAAGTGTGTACATTTGGCAGACCAATAGGTTGATGACCTAACCAAGGTCTATACACCGACGAGCTGGTGTGCATGTAAGGGCATATGAGTAATACGATCTCTCAAAGGGATCATACAGGTTTACTTGTGAACCGGGATACATGAGCTCACTCATGAGGTATTGGGACTGATCAAATTCCATGCATGGTCGTCATGCTTTAGAAGCAAGACATGAATTTGAAGGTAAGATATATGCTTTGTGAAAGCATATGATCTGTACCATATCCCAAGGACCAAGATTGAGAAACTTAGTGATCAGACCATGAAGATGATAGTGTAAAAGTGATCTATATCTTCAGGATGATCATTATATGCAGGATGTACAGGTATTGGGAATACTTGAGGGTGATTTGATCATAAACGATTGTATAACCATGACGCTTCCATTCCGAGGGAGTGATGAAACAGGTCTGGATTTTAGTGACTCCTCTCAGTAGAGAAGTGGCCTAATCTTAGTACATGTACTGGACATTGATCTGAATGAGATTCAGATGCAATGAGAAGATTAGATTTACGGTCTTGATTTAATCAAGCATCTATAAGAGGTCCATGGGATCTGGATTTGAGATGTGATCTCAATATCCAAGTCACTATACGTGGAACAATACAATCGCCCTGTCCTTATCTACAAGTATCTTAGGAGAAATAGCATTGTTCTTTATTGGTTCAAGAATAATTCCATAAGATCAAAGCATTGAGAAATTGATAATTGAACGCGATTTAATTATCATGATGTATGAGGAATTATCCAATATAATTAAATGTGATTTAATTATTATGGGTAAGAATAATGTGGATAGAAATATCCAATTATTAATAATATATTATAGATGTAATTTATAATGTATTAGAGAGAGCTAATTATAATTTATATTTGTTGATTAATTATTAATGTGTATTGGATACACATTGTCTAATTAATTGAAAATGTAAATTATATTTTGTTTTGGATTGTGAATGTGATTCATAATTTTCCAATGTCAAGATTGCAATAATTCCAAAATTAATTGTGAATTATTTTTGGTGAATAAATCCCAACAAAAGTTGTTGGAATAAATAATGGAGAAATTCAAGGAGATATGCAATCTCATGGAAATCCATGAGATTTCCCCCACTTGGAAGGCGGTGGGCGGCTACCAATTCCTATATGGAATTGGTGGCCGTCCACCCTATTTCTTGGGAAGGCATGATCTCCATTGAAATCATCTCCTTATTTGATTGGTTTAATTTTAGGATTGATGTATATTTGATTTATCAAATATATTTAATCTAAATTAAATCATAAGTTGTTGGTTTTTACCAACAACAATCTTGATTATTGGATTGACATAAATCAATCTCATCGTTGATTTTATATGTCCCATGGATTGAGATTCATGGATCCTAAAATCCTATAAATAGAGAGGCATGCTATGATCTCTAGCGCATGCTATTGGTAGCACATCTCTCTCTCTCTCTCTCTCTCTCTCTCTTTTCTCCTCACACGCCAACCCTCTCCCTTTCTCTCTTGGTGGCCGACCACCAAAACCTTAGGGGAGGATTACGTCGTCGCCTACGCCATCGTGCCACTGCTTCGACGCTATGCGGTTCTCCATCTTCTTGGAGTGCTACGCTCACAATGGAGACGTTTGATCTTGTGCGACGAGATCAGGAGTTCACCGTGCTTGGATCAATTCGTTGGATTGCGAGGACAACGCGACTCATCCCCGCGCTCGTAAGACGCTTCTCCGACGATTGAACTTAAGACATGAGGTCTCTTTTCGTAGAAACTCGATCAACCATACTTCAAGAGGTATTACATTATACTTGTTGTAGTTATAGATGGAACGATCCGAGAATCGTTCTTGGATCATGTGGTTTCATCGCATGAAAAATTTTAAATTCCGCTGCACCGAACAACTAGTACGACTAGTCGTTATCCGTCGTATCCGATACGACGATCACGCTTCTGTGATGCGCTTGAGGATTTTTTCAATGTCCTTCAAGTGGTATCAGAGCCTTAGGTTAAAGATTTTGGATACGATCCGCAAACCAAGGACGACTTGGGTTCGTGGAAGTCGCAAAAGTTTTTTATCGTATTTGATTTTCGCACTTCTGTTTAGTGAATAAATTTGGCACTATTTAAATTGTTTAAACACGAATTTAACGCTTGGATTATGTTCCCCATTAATAAGGAAACCATAGGATCTGAGTTTACGTAATTTGGATTTCGTTTGCTCGAGATATGGTTGTTTTAATGAACATGTATGCACTGTTGCGGGAACTACAAATCTTAACATGATTAAAGAGTTAATTACTGTATAGACTTACCTCGAAATGCATGAAATATCACTTGAGTTCTGTCATAAATCAAATTAGCGATCTATAAAAATTGATTTTGTCTAATTTGGATTTAATATGATTGAGATATGTTAATTTTAGTAAGTAGGGGTCACTGCTGAAATTACAGTCCTAATCAAGAACCATGTGATTGTCAATTAATGAAATTAATTGTTAATTTCAAAAAATAGTTATGGAAAATATTTGAGAAATATTGGAAGATGATTATTTCCTTAATTGACTTGGCCTCAACCAATAAATTGATTAGATTTGATCTAGATTAATAAATAGGAAATACAATCATCAAACTCCTTGCTTGAATAGGATTGGGAATTTGTCTAGCAAATTTTCTTATAATAAAAAATATTTTGATTATTACTATATGGTATAATTTCGATTGAAGAATCGATGATCATCTCAAGTACAAATTGATCTATTTGGCATTATCCTTTTCCGTGGCGGATATGGTGTCTAGTCGGAGATCATTGGGGTAGCGGGTTGCAACGTATGTGGTCCGTCTCACTCTCGCCGGTACTGACCATGACAGCGGGTAGGGACTTGATAATACCGAAGAAATCAAGATGTATTTTCTAATTATTAAAATACAAATTAATATGTACTTTGAGAATAATACCATATATATTCAAGTATAATAATCAAGTTTGATTGATTGAATTGGATTGATAATTAATTTAATATGATTGAATTAGTTACGTCCAAATTAAAATTACTCTATTACGAACAGAGTTGATAATTCCCTTGGAATAATTAATTATATGAATGTGATTCATGATAATTAATTAAATTTGAATAAGAGGTGGAGGATCACATAAGTGACATCCATGGTCTCCCGTCAAGGCAAGGGTTTCCGTCACCAGGGATTGTATATAGGAGATGCCTGTACGAAGTGACAACTCCTATATGCAAGCGCATCTGGATCGTACTCTTTGCTTCTCGAAAGAGTAAGGCCGTATGCGTAGTGACCCCAATATCGGATCCTCATATTATCGGGGTGATATTGGATTACGCATAGCGAGTTCTATTCATGTTGATGGTTGGTTCAATTAATGACGGGTCAACATCACCTTATGGGTGGTGGGCCCGAGTATTAAAGATCGAATTGGGAAATGTAAATTGGACTTGCAAGACGGAATGTGTTCTCGCTTCTCTTTATTGGAGTTGCAGTTTCTCATATTATTGGGATGTAACAAAGATAAAGAGGAGATCCCAATTCTTGCTTGAGATATAGCGGTAAGTATATCTCTTACTTTGAAAATGATTAAGGGAATGAACTTTCAAAGTTGACAATGCAAGAATAATTTGATTTAAAAACCTTAATCAAATATCATAAATTTGAATATATGATTATATGGTCTAATATAGTGCATTCTCAATTTCGGAAAATGAAGTCCATGAACCCACTAAGCAGGCTTCTGGAGGTCAACCAGTTGACCGGACCGAATTACTCGAATTGGATCCGTAATTTGGAGCTTGTACTCTCAGCTGAGTGCATAAGTTATGTGCTCTCAAAAGAAAAGCATGAAAATCCTAAATCAAAGGAAGAAAAAGCATACAATGACAAGTATGATGAAGATCATGTCTTGGCTAGATGCTACATCTTGGGTTCTCTCTCCAATATTCTTCAGAAACAACATGTGGAGATGAGTACTTGCTAGGAGATTATGCAGAATCTGAAAGATATGTTTGGTGACATTAACCACACCCAGCGGTACAACGTTATGAAAGAACTCGTTCGCTACAAGATGCAGGAAGGGACTTCGGTCCATGAACATGTACTCAAAATGTTTGGGTACTTATCGGAGCTGGAGACTCTGGGGGCAACCATGGATGCAGACATGCAATCTGATTTCATTCTGCTATCATTGCCCAAGTCTTTCAATAACTTTGTGGTGTCATTCCACATGAACAAGATGGAGTTGACAAATGCTGGGCTTCTTGCTTCATTAAAGTCTGTAGAAGACGTGATGAAGAAAGATGGTCCCGCTGGCAGTGCAATGGTTGCACAGGTCAGAGGCAAGCGCGGTCGAAAGCATGGTTCTCGGAAGGACCTGTCCCAGAAGAGAAAGAATAAGGGACAAAGTGTTGGCTCGTCTTCCAATGCATCCACTCTAATGGCATCGAAGAAAACCGACGTCTGTCACCACTACAAAAAGCCGGGGTACTAGAGGCGTAATTGCCTGGATAACCTGAAGTCGGTCGACAAAGGTAAAGCCCCAGCAGGTATGAAATCTACTTTTATCATTGAAACCAACTTTCTCGTCGGACGAGAAGGAAGTTGGGTTGTTGATACTGGTGCTTCTGTTCATGTATGCAATTTGTTGCATTTGTTTCAGGAAACTAGAAAACTTGAAGAAGGGGAGATAGTCATCTAGATGGGATCTGATGCAAGTGTTGCAGCAGTCGCCGTCGGGACTTGTCGGCTATCATTATCTAGTGGTAGAGTCCTAGTACTTAAAGGGTGTCTTTATGTACCTGAAATCAGAAGGAATTTAATATATGTATCTAAGCTAGTTAGAAGTGGATATTCGTTCCTATTCTGTAATAAATTAGTCATAAATCGTTATGATAAATATATTGCAGATGGCATTTTGACTTCTGGAGGACTCTATGAATTGTGCATTGATAAATGTGTTATGAATGTTACAACCACCAATAAAAATCCTAAAAGATCCAGGAAGAATGTAAAATCTTTCGAATGAGATTTAGCATCAAAGGCTTGGTCATTTATCTGTTGATAAGATCAATAGATTGATAAAGGATGGACCTTTAGATTTTCTACAGGTTCAATCTTTACCTACTTGCAAGAATGGCATTCAAGGAGAAATGACTAGGATGCCTTTCCGTAACAAGGTTACTAGATGCGAAGGTATTATTGACTTAATACATACCGATGTATGTGGTCCCTTCAGTACCGTGACTCGAAATGGATATCGATATTATTTGACGTTTATTGATGACCATTCGCGATACGGGTTTGTCTTCCTATTACGTCATAAATCTGAAACCTTTGAAAAGTTCAAAGAATTCAAGGCTTTGGTTGAGAACCAAACCGGTAGGAAGATTAAACGAATTCAATCTGATCGAGGTGATGAGTACCTCTCAGATGAATTCAAGGAATACCTTAAAGAGAATGGAATTGTTTCCAATCTCACTCCTCCTAGAACTCCCCAACTTAATGGTGTTGCTGAAAGATGCAATAGGACCATCATGAATATAATTCGTTCAATGATGAGCAAAGCACATTTACCACTTAGTTTCTGGGGATATGCAGTAGAGACTACAATATATATCCTGAATAAGATTCCTAGCAAATCTATACCTAAGACTCCTCATGAGCTCTGGTATAGAACCAAACCTAGTGTTAATCACTTGAGAGTTTGGGGTTGCTTGGTCCATGCGAAGAACATGGACGCAAGTAAGCTAGAATCTCGCTCTCGTGAGTGTTACTTCATAGGGTATGTTAGAGATGGTATTGGATACCAACTCTATGACCCTGAGACTCAAAAGGTTTTTATTTCTAGAGATGTGAAATTTCTGGAGAATGATTTCTTTAAAGATCAAGATAAATATGAAGTAAAGGAACTCATTGAATCCCCTGAGGATTCTGAGCTTCCTGAGCCAGAAATTGGAGAGATAAATAAAGACGAAACACCCATACCTCTTCGAAGGAGTTCGAGGGTGGTTGCACCACCTGAAAGGTATGGATTCCATGTGTCAAGTGAAACTGACAATAATCCTACTTCATTTGATGAAGCACTCGCGGATCATGACATGGATAGATGGATGCTAGCAATGAAGTCAGAAATTGACTCCATGCATAAGAATGGTTTATGAACCCTAGAGGATCCACCTAAAGGGGTAAAATCCATTGGGTGTAAATGGATCTTCAAGAGAAAAAGGGGACCTGATGGGAAAGTAGGGACTTTCAATGCATGGCTCGTAGCCAAGGGCTACACACAGAGAGAAGGTATCGACTACGATGAGAGATTCTCTCCTGTGGCTATGCTTAAATCCATCAGAACATTGCTAGCTATAGCTGCATACCTTGACTAAGAAATCTGGCAGATGGACATCAAGACGGCTTTCCTCAATGGATACCTCGAGGAGGATATCTACATGGAGCAGCCCCAGGGCTTTATGACTGAAGATGGCAAAGTATGCAAGCTGAAGAAATTCATCTATGGGCTCAAGCAAGCTTCTAGTAGCTGGAACATCAGATTTGACAAAACCATAAAGAGTTATGATTTTGTGCAGAATCCTGATGAACTTTGTGTGTACAAGAAGCTTAGTGGGAGCACCATTGTGTTCATCGTGCTTTATGTAGATGACATCCTTATCATTGGGAATGATACATGGATGATGACCAGTGTGAAGATTTGGCTGTCACATACCTTTGAGATGAAAGATCTTGGAGAAGCCTCTTACATCGTGGGTCTGAAGTTGTTCAGAAACCGAGAGAATATGATATTGGGATTGTCACAACATGGATACATCAAGAAGATTCTTGAACGATTCTGTATGGATAGTTCCAAGAAAGGATTCCTACCCTTAAGACATGGTATCCACCTGTCTAAAGGAATGGCTCCTCAAACTGTTGAGGAAAAGAAAGCCATGGTTGGATGCCCTTATGCATCAGCTGTAGGAAGCTTAATGTATGCCATGATGTATACTAGGTCAGATATTTGCCAAGCAGTGGGAGTGGTAAGTCGTTATCAATCATGCTATGGAGAACAACACTGGAATGCAATAAAGAATATATTTAAATATCTAAGATGGACGCAAGATTACTTCTTGGTCTATGGAGTTGGAGATCTCCAAGTCTTGGGATATACAGATTCTGACTTCTAATCGGATATTGATGATCGAAAGTCGACATCAGGGTTTGTGTTCCTGTTGAATGGTGGTGTTGTGAGCTGGAGAAGCAAGAAGCATGACACTACAGCAGATTCAACAACAGAAGCCGAATACATTGCCGCATCGGATGCTGCAAAGGAGGCGGTGTGGTTGCGCAAGTTCGTGCTGGAACTTGGCGTAGTTTCCTCTGATACTCCCGTCCCGCTACTCTATGATAACACGGGAGCCATTGCCCAGGCGAAGGAACCTAGATGGCATCAGAAGAGCAAGCACGTAGAAAGGAAATACCACATCATTCGAGAGATTCAAAAACGTGGTGACATCATCATCACCAAGGTGGCCTCTGCCGACAACATTGTTCATCCTCTTACCAAACCTCTGACACTGAAGTTTTTCGACCATCATGTAATGAGTATGGGTTTAAGGATTGTTCCTGAATGGTTCTGAGGGCTAGTGGGAGATTGTTAGCAATGTGAGCCCAAGGCGAACCATTCCTGCAATAAATATTATTGTAATAAATGATTTATCAATAAAAGTTATTGATTATGTTTGTTTCACTCCCTTTCTGATATTGAATGAATGAATGCACTATAAGGTCCCTCTGTACAATATGGGTTATGTACCATGGCCAACTTGATAGTCATACAGCTGTTGATTCATTAATCATAGAGGCTGATGCTTGGATGAATATATAAGGAGTTAGATAGAGGACTCATCAAGCATCATCAATGATTGACAAGTAGTGATCTCCAGCCTAAGAAGGAGATGGCAATCCTTTCTCATTAGGCTGATATCTGATCGACCTTTTGATGCAGGTCCTTTGCATGGGAATAGTGATTCAGAGATATCAGCTTAGTTGAGTCAATGGGTTGACTCAACGAGATCGAGATAACCAAAGACCTATGATGAATATTGTCACATCACAGGCAAACATCCTCTGACCAGAGACAGATGTATTGCTATATGTCTAAGTGTGTACATTTGGCAGACCAATAGGTTGATGACCTAACCAAGGTCTATACACCGACGAGCTGGTGTGCATGTAAGGGCATATGAGTAATACGATCTCTCAAAGGGATCATACAGGTTTACTTGTGAACCGGGATACATGAGCTCACTCATGAGGTATTGGGACTGATCAAATTCCATGCATGGTCGTCATGCTTTAGAAGCATGACATGAATTTGAAGGTAAGATATATGCTTTGTGAAAGCATATGATCTGTACCATATCCCAAGGACCAAGATTGAGAAACCTAGTGATCAGACCATGAAGATGACAATGTAAAAGTGATCTATATCTTCAGGATGATCATGAGTCTTCCAAGATGCAGGATGTACATATATTGGGAATACCTGAGGGTGATTTGATCATAAACGATTGTATGACCATGACACTTCCATTCCGAGGGAGTGATGAAACATGTCTGGATTTTAGTGACTCCTCTCAGTAGAGAAGTGACCTAATCTTAGTCCATGTACAAGACATTGATCTGAATGAGATTCAGATGCAATGAGAAGATTAGGTTTACGGTCTTGATTTAATCAGGCATCTATGAGAGGTCCATGGGATCTGGATTTGAGATGTGATCTCAATATCCAAGTCACTATATGTGGAACAATACAATCGCCATGCCTTTATCTCCAAGTATCTGAGGAGAAATAGCATTGTTCTTGAATGGTTCAAGAATAATTCCATAAGATCTAAGCATTGAGAAATTGGTAATTGAATGAGATTTAATTATCATGATGTATGGGGAATTATCCAATATAATTAAATGTGATTTAATTATTATGGATAAGAATAATGTGGATAGAAATATCCAATTATTCATAATATATTATAAATGTGATTTATAATGTATTAGAGAGAGCTAATTACAATTTATATTTGTTGATTAATTATTAATGTGTATTGGATACATATTGTCTAATTAATTGAAAATGTAAATTATATTTTGTTTTGGGTTGTGAATGTGATTCATAATTTTCCAATATCAAGATTGCAATATTCCCAAAATTAATTGTGAATTATTTTTGGTGAATAAATCCCAACAAAATTTGTTGGAATAAATAATGGAGAAATTCAAGGAGATATGCAATCTCATGGAAATCCATGAGATTGCCCCTACTTGGAAGGTGGTGGGTGGCTACCAATTCCTATATGGAATTGGTGGTCGTCCACCCTATTTCTTGGGAAGGCATGATCTCCTTTGAAATCATCTCCTTATTTGATTGGTTTAATTTTAGGATTGATGTATATTTTATTTATCAAATATATTTAATCTAAATTAAATCATAAGTTGTTGTTTTTACCAACAACAATCTTGACCATTGGATTGGCATAAATCAATCTCATCCATTGATTTTATATGTCACATGGATTGAGATCCATGGATCCTAAAACCCTATAAATAGAGAGACATGCTATGCTCTCTAGCACATGCTATTGGTAGCACATCTCTCTCTCTTTTCTCCTCACACGCCAACCCTCTCCCTCTCTCTCTTGGTGGCCGACCACCAAAACCCTAGGGGAGGATTTCGTCGTCGCCTACGCCATCGCGCCACCGCTTCGACGCTCTGCGGTTCTCCATCTTCTTGGAGTGCTCGCTCACAAAGGAGATGTTTGATCTCGTACGACGAGATCATGAGTTCACCGTGCTTGGATCAATTCGTTGGATTACGAGGACAACGTGACTCATCCCCACACTCGCAAGCCGCTTTCCGACGATCGGACTTGAGACACGAGGTCTCTTTTCGTAGAGACTCGATCAACCATGCTTCAAGAGGTATTGCATTATACTTGTTGTGGTTATAGATGAAACGATCCGAGAATCGTTCTTGGATCATGTGGTTTCATCGCATGAAAAATTTTAAATTCCGCTGCACCGAACAACTAGTACGACTAGTCGTTCTCCGTCATATCCGATACGACGATCACGCTTCCGTGATGCGCTTGAGGATTTTTTCAATATCCTTCATGAACATTATGAGGAAGTCCTGCAAGATGTGAACAGTTACAAATGAGTAGAAGCTATGAAAGAAGAGATGGAGTCCCTTCATGACGAGCATACCTTTGAGTTTGTAAATTTGTTCAAATGCAAGAAGGCATTGAGAAACAAGTTGGTTTATAGAGTGAAACATGATGAATACTTTGCCAACCCAAAGTAGAAATCTAGGTTGGTCATGGAAGGTTTCAACCAAAGGAAGGGAGTTGACTTTTAGAAGATCTCCTATTGTGAATATGTTTTCTATTCGAGTGGTTCTTAGCTTACCGGCTAGCCTTGATTTGGAGGTAGAACAGATGGATATGAAGATGACTTTCCTCCATGGTCACTTTCAGGAGGAAATTTACATGTCGCGACCAGAGGGCTTTGTAGTTAAATGTAAAGAAGACCACATTTGCAGGCTAAAGAAAAGTCTCTATGGCTTGAAGAACATTCCTAGGCAATGGTACAGAAAGTTTGAGTCATTCTTGGGGAAGCATGGCTACTCGAAGACTACTTCAGACCATTATGTATTCATGAAGAAATTCTCAGGTGATGACTTCATTATTTTGTTGCTTTATGTCGATGATATGTTGATTGTTATCTGCAATGGTGGGAGAATTTCTTGCTTGAAAAAGGAGCTAAGAAAGTCCTTTTCTACGAAGGACTTATGATATGCAAGTCACATTTTAGGCATGAAGATCATGCAGGATCCAAAGGCAAGAAGATTGTGACTTTCTCAAAAGAAGTAAATTGGGAAGGTATTTCAGAGATTTCACATGAGAAGGAAAAACCAACAAGCATCGCTCTTAGAGCTTGTTTCAAGTTAAGCTCCAAAGATAGCCCACAAAAAAATGAACATAAGAAATACATGGAGAGTTCCATATACATCAACGGCAGGTAATTATGATTTTCTGATTCATCACTCTAATTAGCTGAAAAAAGAGTTTTATCTTGAGCAATTAGATGCATTCCTATGTTTCTTAATCACAATTATTCATACCCTTGTAAATAATTTGCATAAATTAGCATTTCATTTGACATTCCTATTCACTTGTAAATATTCACCTAACTTCACTCATTTTTAATTAATTCATACTAACCCCAATTGATATGACACTAATTTTATTGTGTACATATCAAAAATATTAATCAATGAAAAATCCTTAAAAATACAACATATACATATTTGAAATAAATCTGAACCCTATTTTTAGGTTAGAAAGTCATAAAAACTGATATCTCTCACATACAATGTCCAAATTCACTCTACTTACTTTTGAATTAATGTACTTTCAACTATCTACAAAACAATATCAAATTCAAAAGAATCGAAGTTCATTTGTGAAACTTGGATTTTGAGATCGAATTATGTATCGTACATATTTATTGATTTTTGACTTATTATTTCATGTACATATTTAACTTGTTTGACTTATTTCTTTTCCATTTCTTTATTTCATCTCATATTTTAACTAATAACATAAAAAATAAAAATATCAGAGAAGCCGAAAAAAATGAAATCCTGACTTTTGCATTGTAACCTATTCATATGTAAATAACTGACTTCACTAATTTATTCTGATTTTTCTTGGCTCATAAAAATCCAAAAAATAGGATTCGTGTCAATTGCTTTATCTTACATCATGTTTGATTTTGGCATGCATTTATTATTATAGGAAATAAACTAAAAATATAAAAGTAAAAAAATAATATTTTATATAAATAAAATATCATAAAAAATCATATCTTGCTTAGATGAGTCCATTTGCATTTGAGTCATTCATGAATATTAATATAAAGTATACTTTAGATCAAAGTTTTCGTTTAGGGTATTTTTGCATCTGAGGTCATTCTCTATTTTTATGTCATTTGTTTTTTCTTTTACATGTGATCAATGGCTAACTCCACGTGTCAGCCTCACATTAGTCCACTTCAACCCGTAGTCAAAACCCACTCATCTTGGTCAAACCATTCGTCTTCTAGCACCCCCTATCTTGGGTTGTTGGATCAACTTCGATTCAACGGCTGTGAGCACTCCCACACACCTACACCTTCCCTCACGTGTAATATGCATGACCAGCATCCCACCATTGGATCTAGCATGATCCAACAGCTCATCCATCACTTTATACCTCCCGCCCACCCTCCCCTCTCAATGGAAGATTCTAGAAGCCGACCAACTTCAGCCCCAACAGCTGATTCTCCAGCTAACAACCTTCCTCAACTCACCATCACCCAACCTTCTTTTCCACTGTGCAATCCAAACCACCAACCACTTGAGACAAAGCTCCCAACTCTCGTCTATCTCCCATCTTCCATAACCACCTTATTATCTCCTTCTTCCCACAATCGAACCCTTCTCCACCTACGACTCTCTGACCCTTGTCTGTAACATAACAACCTAGAGACCCAACCCCTCCGTTATCTTGTCCATAGCTCCTTCAGTGGCCGATGACTTACATCCACACAAAAAGAGTGAAATACAAAAGTCCAATGGTATGATATATCTCAAAATTTTAATGGACAATAATATTTAAATCATGTCGAATCATGCATTGTGGAAGAAAAAACTACATCCTACTTCCAAAGTATACAAGTGTGTTCCCTAAACATTAAACTTGGCATCATGCATGGGGGAGCATTAGGGATGGGCATGGGCCGGGCTGGGCTGGGCCCTGAAGGGCCCATGCTCAAGCCCATCTAAATATTTCGGGCTTTGGGCCGGGCTTAGGCCCGCAAATCCTCCAATTGTTCGGCCCAAGCCCGGGCCCGGCCCATTACCTTTGGGCCGGGCTTGGGCCGGGCTGGCCCAACCCTCGACATGCGTATAGTTATGAGGTTGTCGTAGTTCGCTAAATCTCTATAAATGCAATCAAAGTCAAACTACTATAGTCTATGATGATATATTCACCACGCAAAGTTAGAATTTTAAATAGATCTTGACAGATTTTGACAGAAAATAAAAGATGGCAATAAGAAGAATCTGACCTGAATGGGTTGTAGGAAGAGAATGAGTTAAAAGAAATCACGGAGATTATGCATGTCCATCCCTACCTGCGAGAGTTGCATTTCAAAGAGTTTAGTTTTCAAAAATAGAGCCAAATAGCAAGAATATGTAAATAAACATGAATAACATCTACCTCAAAGTTAGAGTTGTAGATCTGACATTTATTCTAACTCTTTTCGGAAGCATAGTAACCGCCTCACCTTGATTCATGTACAACAGCAAATCTGCAAGCATCTTTCATTCAACAACAAAAAGCTGTGCAATACCACATAAACTACTTTGCTTAATGGAAAGATGTCAACATAATTAACATATGTCAACATAATTAAGATAACTAACATCTTAAAACAACAAAACATATAATAGAAAGGACATCAAGTGTTTATATATTGTTTACCAAAGGCTACAAAATATAACACGGTTCAACTTTCAAAGTTTTTGTGAAAAGTATGTTTAAAATCACACGCAACATAATTGCTAAAGGACTAAAAATATATGCATTTTCCCATGAAGTAGCATATCTTTCCCAAGCAGTCAAAGGACATGGAGGTGTGGCCTTGTAGGTGTAGCGGCAATATCCCATTGCATCTTTTTTAAGTTCTGTTCATACACCAAAGAATCAAATTATCTAATTAATATAGAGAAAATCCACATATACTGGAAAATGTAGGCAAGAAATATAATTTTGTGTAAATCCCTTACCTCATTGGCTAACTGGAGAGACTTCCAAAATTGTGGATTACTATAGTTTGCGGCATCCGGATCTACAAAGAATGTTAAACTTTAAGTTAGATATAAGACTAAGACTAAGTTAGGTATCTCGTAATTAATTTTTTTAACTTACCAGGTTAGTTGTTATCCCCCTCCATCTCTTCCTCTTCATCTTCATCCTCAGATATGAAATCCTTTTGCTCGTCCTCACGAATCCAATCCCCAGTACAAACCAATGCCTCTACCGTTGTTGGACGAAGTCTACTTCGGTACGAATCTACGACTCGACCCCCAGTACTGAATGCACTTTCGGAAGCAACGGTGGAAACAGGAATCGCCAGAATATCTCGTGCCATGATGGATAAGACTCGGTACTTGTTAGAGTTCACATCCCACCATTTCAAAACATCGAACTTCTGGTCATCTTCATTGTCTGCGGAATTATCCTGTAAATACATTTCCATCTCAGATTTTCCAGCTTCAGAGGAACTGGCTTCCTTTTTTTTCTTGAAGAATTTGCTTCGAGTATCTTCCTTCCTCTTTGAGAGACACATGTCTTCCGAGTCAACGACACGAGATGCAAAGGCCTCTGTAGGAAATTGTAACTTGTATTTGTGAGAGTATTCATCAAAGATTTGGCAAAAGGTATTTCTCACACGTTCTACATAGTCTTCAACTTCAACCTCGGGATAAAGTTCCGAATATGAAAATTTGAGAAACTCAAACTTGTAACGAGGATCTAAAGCTGTTGCAATCGCCAAAGGAAGCATAGCATCTTTTTCTCTCCAGTACTTATCAAACTTGACAAACATTTTCACACCCATGCCTTGAATAGATGAGTCCTCATGCCTCATGAGAGATTGCAATTCCTTCTCTATATCAAAAAGCAAAGCAAAAAACAAGTTTGAAGTTGAGTACTTCTGTCCTGAAAAAACCTTTGTTGCAGTATAGAAAATCTCCAAAATTCCACAAATCATCTCAACTTTTTTCCACTCCGCTGTAGACGGTACATCAGAAAATTGAAAATCACGGGCCTTCAAGCGATTAAAGACCTTTTGATATAAAATAGCAGATTCAAGCATCAAAAAGGTGGAATTCCACCGTGTGCTGACATCCAATCTCAGACCTTTAGTCACTTGAATACGCTCCTGATGAGCAATTTCAATAAAATCCTGAAATCTCCTGGTGGAGTACTTAACATATTTCACAAGATTCCGGATTTTTTGAGTTGTGTCCTTAATTTCAGACAATCCATCTTGGACGACAAGATTTAAAATGTGTGCCCAACAACGCACATGAAAAAATTTACCATCCAATAACAAACCATCCTTTGCAGAAAAATGATCAATGAGGTTGCGTACAACAACATCGTTTGTGGATGCATTATCAACCGTTATAGTGCACAAGTTATGAATGTTCCATTCACTCAGACGGTTGACAATCATATCAGCAATGTTCTCCCTAGTGTGACGCGAAGGAAGGACACAAAAGCAAATAATCTTCTTGTTCAACTTCCACATATTATCAATAAAATGCGCAGTGATAGATATGTACCCCAAATTCTGATTTGATGTCCACATATCTGTTGTGATGGAAATTCTACCCGTTGATTTCAGCAACCCCATCAATCTCTCCTTCTCCACTTCATACAATTTCAGACAATCCCTTTTTATGGTATACCTTGAGAGAACCTTATACCTGGGTTGCAAATTAGAGACGAAATTTTGAAATTTAGGGTTATCTGCAATACAAAAGGGAAGTTCACTGGACACAATCCATCTTGTGAAGTCATCCCTGCTCCGCTCTTGATCAAATTTCCACGCCGCAATCATGCTATCTTCTGAAAGCTTACTAAATTTCAAAAGGCTCTGAGACTTGGACTGTTTGTTGTAAAAGG
The DNA here is from genome assembly GCA_037367405.1 of Ottelia alismoides. NCBI lineage: Eukaryota > Viridiplantae > Streptophyta > Magnoliopsida > Alismatales > Hydrocharitaceae > Ottelia > Ottelia alismoides. Next base: position 678,340 of record JAZKJV010003337.1, on the reverse strand, counting down.
GACAAACGATATTTAAGTGTCGATCAAGGTGACTAGTCCCACCTTTCGTACCACATGTGAGATGTGTTTTGCAATAATTGCATCTGCACATCTCTTTCCCATCAACATTTCCAACTCTTGTCATATGCTCCCAAACCCATGATTTGAATTGTCTTTCTCTCTTCCGCGAAACAGGCGTAGATGTTTCCACATCTTGTTCACTCCGAATTTCAACATTTAGGATAGTAGGATGTGGATTTGTGGATTGCCCTTGTGGTCGTGCTTCCGACATCTAAATTTATCAAATAGACTATTAGTGTAAATGATATTTGAAATCAACAACATTCTACAACATAAAATCAAATAGACATCTAAATTTATCACATATATGGTTACATCAAATATGTATTTTAAAGAAACCTCCACACAACAAATATGCAAAATCACATTCTAAAGATCACTACAGAATCACTTTGAAATGTTACCAGACATATGTTGACCTTGTTATAACGTACAGTTTTTTATGATACTTTATATTCCATCAGAACTGAAAATGTTGAGATAAATGTGCCGAATGAACTTTATATTCGTGCATTGTATGGTTTATTTAAGATAGAAAACTATGTAACATGAACTTCTCCTGAACTTCATTTTTAAAGATGCTTGCTGTAATTTGCTTGACTGAAATCGATAGTTGCATATACCAGTAAACCCAATATTTTTTTAGCTAAATTTTCCATCTTTCAGATTTTGAGGAGTATCCACTGGGAGGAAGACATATTCATATACCTCTGTCGCTGCAGTTGCTGAAGGTTGATACTTGAAGGGATTTTGCGGCCTTGCGGGCTCGTCTGACAGGCGCAAGACGACAAGAGGTGGGAGGCTCAGGAGGCTGAGGAGGGGCGCGAGGGGGCGCAGGACCGAAGGCGTTGTGGGCGAACCAGGCAACCAGCGAATGAGATTGGCCGATCTTCGAGAGAACGAAGGAGGCGCGGCTGGCCCTAGGGGTCGTAGGGCTGTTCTGGTAGGGTGCCGGGTGACGATCTGGGAGGGGGTGGCACCGCGGCGGGTCGCGTCGGGAGACCTGCGACTTGCGATGTTAGGGAGGGGCGGCGGGTTGCGACTTGGGAAAGGGATGAGGAGAGGAGGCGCATACACGTACGGGTTAGGGTAACTAAACAGCCAAACAGGAGGGATATCGGGCTAAATATCGGGCTAGTATATGGGCCTACGTCGGGCCAAATATCGGGCCAAATATCGGGCCAACGCTCGGGCCCTTGAACGGGCCGGGCCGCGGGCCATACCGGGTTGGGCCGAGCAAAGCCCGAGCCCGGCCCAAATTGATTTCGGGTCGAGATTCTTGGCCCAAGCCCGGCCCATTGCTCTATTGGGCTTGGGCCGGGCCGAGTTTTTTGGGCCGGGCTACGGGCTGGGTCGGGCCGGCCCAGCCCAATGCCCATCCCTAGGGAGCATCCACCTTGGGATGCAAACAAATATAGATATATCCCTATCTAATCCGTCACTATATATATTTTATACATATGTTGACATCTATATCTTTATCAGTTTAAAAATGGATATAGATATGGATAATACTTTGATATCTACAAACATTTGTGGTTGTATCTGTATACCATTTTCATATATAAAAATTATTTATAGATTTATTTTAAATATATAATATAATTTTATATCTTCTTTTATCATATTTGGTATAATTAATATGTTGTAAGCAAATTTGTTATATTTATATCATGTGTGTTCTATCCAATACATGTATATTTAAGTTAATTTATAGAGTATTACTAATATTATTCGTATGCGATTAGTATCTGCTTTACATTCATATCCTTTTGTTAATAAGATGTTAGTATATTTTTGTATCGGTTAATATCTATATCTGCATCCATATGTGTATTTAAAATAGAAAGGTATATGGTAACACCTATATTTATATCTATATTTGTAGTGTTTGCATCCCTACATCCACTACTATTTTCATTCTTTTTACTTAAATTTCCAATTCAAAGTGAAAGCCATCAAATTGGTTCAATCCGGGTCAACCCTATCCCACTTTTTTTTCTTTTTTACTTTTATAGAACTGTTGGAACCGATCTAATCAGGTCCAGTTCAGGGTCGAATCTGTCCCAGTTCAGGGTTGAATCAATCCGAGTGGGGTTCAATATCTTTCGTTACCTTTTTTAATCATATAGAATTGGAAGGTGGAGTGAAGTTGGAATTCAGAAAGAGAATGGTTAAATATCACACAATTTCAATATACGAAAATCTTATAAAATCAAAACGATTTATCGAGTTGAGTTAGTGAGTTTAGCATGCCTGAATTGGAGTCAGTTCAATAGTCCTAATGAGTCATGTGGTCATATCGGACTTATACTCAATACCTTTTCGAGCCCATCTCATGAACTCTTAGTGAGTTGAATCCGAGTTGAGCTCATCAAGTTCGAGCTTTCTTGACAACCATACTTGATAGTGAGCATAGGATAAAGAGAAGAGAATCGCTGATCCGGTGATGGAGTTAGGGTGATTAGAAGGTGAAAAGGTGCGGCTAATTCCGACTTTTAAAGAGTAGGGAACATTATAAGATATCATAGAGGAACAAACCATAATGTTGAGTAAATAATATAACATGGATTCCATAGATCCAACTTCATGCTTCCCTAAGAACACGATTAGATACATACAAAAAATAATTTTTGTGCACTTTATATGTTTAATTAGAGCATTATGAATAAGTGGATAACTAATATATATTTCATATCTTGAAGGATCAAGTTATACATTAGTTCCACTGTGTTTCTTCATCAAAACAGCTTTTATCCTTTTTTACCTTTGTGTCTGATGTAACATTTTTTGTATGCAGAAAGGGTAAAAGTCCGACCTAATATGATTGATAAGTGATGATTTTGATATGCGGTGAATGTTTGTTGGCATGCTCTCTACTTTTAGGTTCATGTTGAAGATATGTTCGTAGAAAAGTATCTGTAATACGGCATGTTTTTCTCAACTTTTTCATAACTTCTGTACTAGTTTACGAGGAGTTCGACCTTCTTCAACTTGGACGGGATGATATGTCTTGCTTGAACCCTAGAAGGTCCTTTTATTCTGATGAATCAATAGGCTGTTTCAAATAAAAACTGCATAAAAGTGGGACATCTTTCCATGCCTCAACCATCAAACAACAAATAATGGTTCTATGTGCCATGACACATTATTGGTTTTCGTAGGAAGTACATTTTGGATGATTACTATGTTTGAGAATCATGTTCCTTTTTTTAAAAAACTTAAACTTACATAGTATGTGAGACCCAACCAACTAGTGCATTAATATTGTCATATTGGATGTCATGCTCAATGATTTTTCTAAGTTATTGTATGCTTGTCAAGTCTAGTTAGCCATTACAATTATAGTTTCTTATTGCATGCATAGTTAAACTATTCTTGTCATGTTTAACTTACTGCGACAAAATGGATTTATGCGGTTATGCTGACATTTTTTATAAATGATATATCCATTAGGACATGGCCCATCAGAGAATCCGACGTCCTTTCTAGAAAAAAAAGGCGTAAAGGGATTTTATTTTTTATGCTACTTTTGGATGTTGCAATATTAGTTACACCTCTTCATTCAGTTGTACTCTTGACTTCTTCCACATTTATCATGTGTGTCTCTCGAGTTAATTGTCGTCGATCTGTGTCTCAAACAAATATTGATTTTTGGGACACAAGATAGATTCAATAAAGAAGGTAAATGTATTCACCTCATTCAATAGCGGTGTTGATTGGGATCCCTCTCATCTTCTAAAGAACAGACCCCTCCCAATGCATATCCCAACAATGGCACCTATTGTGCCCTCCCAGCTCATGGCCTGTTTGGAAGACCTTCCCTCACAAGTAGGATCCTTTGTACACCAGATGGAAACATCGCTAGAGGAGATAGCGGCTAGTTGTTGGCATGAAGAAGGAACTCCTTCGAAGCTGTGAGGTCATGGTCGGATCTAGGCAGTGGAAGAGGAGGTTTGGGCAGAGGGGAGGGGGTAGGTTTGTTTTTGCATTTATGCCCTTCTTGACCACACCAAAGTTTGAATAAATCATGATTTAGTTCAACTTATTGACAACCAAGAGAATGGAATGGCATAAGTGATAAAAACCTTTTTAAAAAATACGTTACTATATCATTTGTTGCTAATATTTATAACTACGATTCATTACGGTTTTTTTAGATTGAATTAGTAACAATTGTCATATCAATTGCTACCGATATAATGATTTTATCCATTGCAATTTATCAAATTTTTATCTAATCATCTCTAAAATTTAAAACTAAAAAATTAACAACAATTAGCTAAAATTTTGAAATATAGGAATAGATAAACGTCTCTATATGCACCGTAGCTAATGATAATATAATTAATATGGCATTCTTTGATAATTTCAAATATAGTGACGGATTCAAAAGGTATTATAAATGGATTTTATTGTCATGTTATTAAATATAATTGGTATTTTGTATTGGGGGTAGTCATGTTCTAAAGCGTGAAACCAACCTCAGTTATAGACCAAAACATATTCATACTGTATTTGATCCGTCCTATTTTTTCAGGTTTTTTTTCAAACATGCATTGCAATCTCTCCCTTTCTCGATGCTCCATCATCTCTCATCTTCAAATATTCATTCATTCTTTTGTTATTTCTCAAAACAATTAACAAGAATGCATAATAAACTTGTTAATATTTATTCTTGTTTTTTTTTTAAATTTTACGCGACTTGTCCTTCTACACGAGTTCATCATGTCCTATTCCTTTTTTTTTTGAAAGACGAAGATTATATATTGGATTTAATGGGGCTGCCCCGCCCCGATTTTCGGTGTTTTTTATTTTTTTTGAAAAATATCATTGTGTATATCCATTCCTATATCCCTCTTATATGCCATTCAAATTTCGTCAGAAACAGAGACTCCTACGGCCTCCATCGAGATAGTGTCGATTTAACAAATCCTGTTACCGTTAAAAAAAGATTGTCTGGATGGAGGCTGTAGGAGTCTCTGTTTCTGACGAAATTCGAATGACATATAGGAGGAATATATGGATGAATATACATGGTGATATTTTTCAAAATAAAAAAATAAAAAATGTCGAAAACGACGCGGGAGCAGCCATGTTGGCTGCCCCAAGGGGCAGTCCCATTAACCTCTTATATATTTAGGGAAATATTAAAGGATCCAATTTTGAAGTGCATATAACAAAAAGATCTTAATTAGGAGATGTTATTGCGTGATTTATGATAATTCTTTTTCTTAAAATGTGAAAATTAACATTTTGAATACAGTATACAGTATTTAATGTTTTGTTTAGTAGGACCTAATAAGCTATCTATCATCGCCGTAGTTTTAGTAGTTGATTTTATCATCAAATCTTGGAGTTAAGACATGCGTATTCGAATAAAATTGAACTTAATCCCTATTTGTTGTGCCGCGGACTCAGATTTGCAAGCATGAAGCGAATCATAAAGCGACCTGTTACCAGGTACATTATACTTGCGGAGTGCACATGATATTATTAATGTAAGATCGTGAAGAATAAAATGGAAATTTTACACTATGCATATCAGTTTTTACCACACGAACAAAAAGTGCTCATATGCATTATTCCTAATGTGGCCATTTTACTTCTTTGTGTGGTATCTCATGGAACCGAATACTTGCAGTTTTTTACTAAAAGATTGCTATGATTAGTCATGTAAGTTATAAAGATGGACATTTTTATCTGGCGAATGCAATAATTTCTTCACTGATTTTTTCCACATATTGACAGTGCATATAAGATATATGTTGAATTCTGACCAAAACTTTGCCATCCTTTTAACATTTCAGTTGTATGCATAAAGCAATAAGATCGATCTATATCAAAATATGCTATGTAGTTCTACAATATCTAAACTCAAGATTTTTTGCTTGAAATCTCAAGTTCCCGATATTCATCTACATGATATATACATCAACAACTGCTTGGTAATTGTTGTGATATAACAATCTACAATAGTGGTCGAGTCCATGACTACATCATTCACAACCTCACTGCTTTTCAAGAGATGCACACATTCCACATATTCTTTTACAAGTTACAGTTCTATATAGTAGTATGGGTTTGGATTACCTCAATTTGTATGTTGAAGAAGTAGGGATTGGGGTGTAGTCGATGATAAGGCACATAGATCTGGCAAAGTTAAGAATCAAGGAAGCGAGGGCATTAACAAGTCAGCGGTGTCGATGATGGCAAAGGAGGGAACCGATATTGAAGGGATGGTTCGGGCCATGATCGGATGAGGTTGATTGTGGTGTTTACGAGGCTGGACTCAATGGCACAACGGATACAAAGCATAAGGAGGTGTGATCAGACTTAAGTATTGGATTGCCGTTGATAATAATGCGCATCGATTAAGAAAAATCGAGGAGTAGGACATGAAGCACATTATCAGGTCGGTGGCGTCGACCATATTGTGTGAGGGAACATATATCGAAAGAGCCATGCGAACAACAAATGGGAAGCGGAGACAATGGAGCGTGGGGTTGCGAGAGGGCGATGATGGGGAGAGTCAAGAGGCACAGTGGGTTTGTGGAAAAAGGGGAAAATGTGTCTGCATGTAATAGACAAGAAAGGGAAATTATGGGCACACACCGATACATGTTTAGCCATGCGGCAAGGAGGGCAGATGGCATATGACTTCAACCAGATGGTGTATTTGACCCAAGGGGCAAATGCACGACAACCAGCATCAGCAATTGGTGGTTGTGGTAAAGAGTACAATGGCGGCGAAACTTAAAAAGTTGGAGTTTGGATTGTTTGACGTCACATATTCGCTGCCCTTTCCACGAACAGACGCGTTGTCGGAGGGGAGAGACGGAAGGGGATGCAACAGGGGTGGAATCAAGGATCATCGTCAGATCCAGATGCAACGGGATATTATTAAGGGTAAAATCGGAATGATACTCGGAGATGGGGGATGTCAAACTGTCAAAAAGGATAGAAATGGAATTCTAGCAAAGAAACTAATATGTGAGTTGTCCCCTATCATATATGTAAAAGAGCCGCTCCTATAAGAACAAAACATTGTGTAGACTTGACATGAATTTCTCCATTGGTGGGGTTGAAGAGTGGGACCTTCACAGCAGGGCAAGCTGCCCTTAAAGCTGCTTCAGGAAAAGTGGTGAAGCATGAGAAAGCATGCACTGAGAATCATCATGCCTTCATCCCTTTTGCTTTTGATACTTTTGATTTCTTTGCACCAGAAGCTGTTGAGATTTTGAAGAGGATCCAAAAAGTTATGAGTAGTAATGTGATGGTTCCTAGATTTATGGATATAGTGTTCAAAAGGATTGGTTTTGCAATTCAGAAAGGACTAACGGTGCAGCTTGTTGCTCGCTTGTCTCCTATTTCGATGTAATGATCCGTCATGTTGCAATGAAAAAATCAGTTAGTTTTTTCTCAAAAAAAGAAAAGAAATTAATCTAATCATAGAGGTGGAAATTGCAACATGCTTGTTATTTTGATCGCAAAAGATAAACATATTAGCAAGATGTAGTGAAAAACATGGATATAAATATATTATATCTTATAAAAAGGATCATGTTTCTTGCTTTATTGTTGAGTTGTTATGCGCCCATGGATAAATGATTTTTGGATCTCTTGTGTTGGAGATTAGGTTCCTAGTATCCCTTGTTTTTTTCCTGTTATAGGGTTTTCCATGTAAATCGGTGTGTTATTGGTGTGAGCTCTGCTTAATTTGTACAAGGTATTAGAATCATGAATGAAATGACATGAACGTCTCTAGTGTTGGGGATATATGATGCACAATCAACCAGGAGAATCCCCTATAACTGTCCTGCAGCAAAGATGACACAAACAACACAATATATGTTCCCCACACGGGAACTCAATAGCAACAATCACAATCAAGCACAAGCAACCACAACAAGCAATCACCACAAGAGACAATGATTTTACGTGGAAACCCTTACTCGATGTGAGTAAGGGAAAGACCACATGACAAGACCGACAACGATTTCACTACGGTCAAAGCGAGCCAAAGTTCTTCCCGATTTTGTTGCCCACAAAACCGAGGTACAAGCCACACACAATGGATAGTTCTTCTACAAGATACTAACTATCCATAGGTATCCAAAATACCAATATTGTGCTTAAATCCAAGAAGGATAAAGTGACTCCCCTTGTGGGCTCCCGGATGGAGACCCAAACATGAAGCTCGGATTCTTGAGGTCGTCCGCAATGACCTCCTCGCTCCTCTCGAGCTCGTCCAGCACCTCCGCTCTCCAAACCCAAACCGCAGCTCCCAAAAGACCCAGCTGCTGCTGCCCTCGAGCACGGACGCTCAGCTTCTCACTCGCTCTCCTACACGCGTGGAGGAAAACGAAGAATAGGGTTGAAACCCTTGCTGCTGTTGTTCCTGGAAGGGAAGAATGGGGTTGTTCCTCTCTAGAATCGGCTGGGCGTGGGAAACACGATAGGGCTCCCTGGAATGGAATTGGGGCTACTCAATAATTTGTGAAAATAGCATAGATGTCACTGCCAAAGAAGCAAATAGGCTACAACCCAAGTTGGGACTGGAAAAACATCAAGGATACCCAACAACCTCCCCCTCCAGTCCCAACGGGGAGGTGTCGTCCGCTGATGGAGATCAAGAAGAGGTGACACCGCTCAGCTCTCTGATGAATACTTATTCATCACTCTTTATTCTTATATTTTAGCTACAAAAACCTTTGCAAATGCATGTAGATATGTGTAAATAGAAATAATTACCAAAAGCATGCATTGTGTAAAAACCTATAATTAGCATGTTTTTGTGCAAAAATAAAAGAATAAAGATTAAAAAGAAAAAGAGGGAAATATTTAGAATAAATATTGAGCAACCTAACCCAAGGGAGGGCTCAGCATGGGCCTGACCGCATAAAAGCCAAAGTAGAGGGAGATAGGGGGCTCATGTGTATAAATATTTATGTAAATAAAATAAAAGTATTTTCCTCACAAAAATAGGCTTGTGTATATATTTATAAAAACAAAAGAAAAATATTAAAAATTAAAAAGAAACCAAAAATCTCATTCATGTACATAAGCACCCTGTACATAGTTCCATCATCCCCATTTATCCTTATAAATAAATAAAATTATTTTTTATAATTTTGTAAATATTCTATGTTATATAATGTAAATAAATATAATAAAAACAATCAAAACAAAAACCAAATAAAAATAGCAAAATTAAAAACACAAAAATATATTGTAAATATACTATGTATATAAATGTATATATGTGTTTATTTTACCTATGTATATAGATAATAAAAAATAAAATAAAAATATCTTTTTATTCCCTATTTTATAATGTAAATAAATAAAATATAAATTGGGAATAAAATTGTATAAAAATAACTCATTAAAAATCAAAACTAAAAATCTCATATTGTATATATACCTATATATAACCCTACTATGTATATACCTCATTTTATTTCGAAAAATTAATTAAAAATCACTAAAAAATAGGAAAAAAATAAAATAAAATTTTTTCATGTTTTAACTTTTTGCTAAATCGGCCCTAGCTACCCTAATTTTCACTTCTAAGATCCAGCCACGTGGCCGATCCCTGTTGGCCCTGGGGATGTTGACCGCCCGGTCAACTACCCCCCCCCCCCCAGGACCACTTCACACGGATTCTTAGCGGGTACTCGACTTCTCGGATTTTTCCTAGCTAAACCCGATCGCCTACCATCTAAACCCCGGGTCCGACTCCTTAATGCTACATCCGAGACCCTCGCCGGGGTATCCACATCGGGATCCACGCGCCTCCACGCCCTACCCGCACCTGTCTTCCCGGACCCTCACCCATATTTAGCTCGAGCTCCGCCTCCGCATTTCTCATCTTTGGGTATTCGATTCCACCCCCTGTGAGCTCCGGTGTGTGCGTGAGAGTGACAGCTCACTGCTCGTGCTGTTGAAGCGAGGAGAAGGACCGGATTCCATCGATCCGGCGAGCTTCGCCGCCGTTGCTCCGCCACCAGCTGGAGCCCGAGCCTCGGAGGGAGACGTTCCTCGAGGCGAAGATCTAGAGCATCCTTGTCTCATCCCCAGTCTCGTCATCCACCCAGGTAATCTCGTAGGACCTTCTTTTTCTTTGATTTTACATTTCACCCAAATCGCCGCTCCGTCGTGTTCCTCCGATTCCGACCATTCCATAGCTAGATTCGTTCATCGGAATCCACAGACATCTTCGCCTTCCTCCGACGCGCCTTCTCCATCCCTCCATCCAACCCAGCTCGCACAGGAGCTGGGATTCGAGCTCCTCCGTCTACCCCCCTCGCTGGAGCTCGCCCATATCGCCTCACATACCACCGTCACCCGCCTAACTAGGTCGAGGCAGTTTGCCCTCGACCCGTGAGTCTTTTGGTCTACTTTGCAGGAGCTTCCCAGCCCGTCTGAGGTGTTAGGCCATTTGGACCAGAAGGCTTCCTCCGCCGATCTCGCCGGAGCCCTCCTGAGCTCGGCTGGATCATCGGAGACCTCCATCAGCTGCGGCACACCATTGCGGAGCTTCTCCGACCTTTAGGCGCAGCAGAGGAGCCTCGGAGCGAGGCCACCGGGCCGGCGAACTTCGCCGGTCATCTGTTCTTCGAGGACCCTTCTCCTCCGTCCGATCGGTCCTCCAGCTCCAGTCTTCATCGGGGCCATCCATCTCAGGAGCAGCAGTCACCGCCCGATCTCGGGAGGACCGATCCCAGCCATCCGATGCACAAGGGTTAGCCACCTGCGCCCTACACCGTTTGATCGCCCACGTGGAGGAACCCTCACCATCGGATTCGCCCAAGGAGCCCAGCTGTGGAGCGCCCGCTGTTCCCCACCGTCAGATGCGCCACGTGCCCTCCATCCAGCCGCTCCATTAATAAAGGGTAATTTACCTTTAGGCCCCCTCTGCTATTTCATTTCGTAGTTAGTCCTGTAATTAGTTAATCTAGTTGTTTAGTTTTAGGGTTATTTGCATAGAGGACCCGTACTTTGTTTAGTTTGCATTTATGCCCTTGTGTGTGGTCTGACACGTGCATCGACACGTGCTTTTTAGCTTATTTGCATATCATACCCCTGTAGTTCTGACTGTTAATGGATGAATGAAAGTTTTCGCTTATTTGCATACATACCCCTGTGCGTATTTTAATTGAGCATGTGCGTTATATATTGGGTTATTTGCAGATAAGACCTTGGGCTTTTGGTACCTGTTACCAAAAGGCCCTCGGAACTTATTTTTCTCACATTTGGATCCCTGAGTGCCCCAGGCACGCGTATAGCACGTGTTTCACTAGGTTAATTGCACCAGACCCCCCAGACTTCCGGGTATTTACACTTTGGTCCCTATGCACAGTGCCCCCTCTTTATTTTTGAATAAAATAGCAAATTACCTCCAAATCCAACGAAAATTGGATACATAGCTCCTGCCATAGTGTAAAATTTTCGAGGATTTTTGAGGACATTTTTGTTTTCATTTAATATTTTTAGAAAATCAAAAACATTTAATTTTGCTACTGTCTAACTTTAAAAACACCAAAAAATATTAAAACTCATTTAAAAATTCCAGAAAAATTGTCTACTATTTTCTTTGCTTAGCTTGATTTTTTAGCCAATTTTGGCTATTTTTCATTACTGAAAACCACTAAAAATTAAAAAACAACCAAAATCTTATAAAAATTCTAATAATTAAACCAAAAATCCAAAAATAATAAAATAGGTGTCTAAATTTTCCTTGTCTTATTCTCTTTACAGGAAAATTACCTCCTAGCTAATTTGGGCCTTTAGATATTTTATCTAGGTCCTTTTAGCTCGGCTGGACAGTACCTACTGTTTTAGTCACTTTTTGATTTTTAGAAAATTAAATAAAAATCAGAAAATTCTCAAAAATTCACCAAAAACACTAAAAATCATAAAACACATAAAAATATTTTTGTTAGAATTTTTGGTTGAATTTTAGTGCTTTTAATAATTTGTGGAAGTGTGTTGTTTTCTTGCTTTTATCATTTTCTTAATTAACTAAAAATCCAAAAAAATATAAAATAATTAAAAACCACCAAAAATATTTTATTCTTTTATTTTATTCTCTTTTTGACTACTTCGTAGGCCGCAAGGCCAACCCGTGCTCCTTGTGATCGACCCTGGTCGCTATACCAGGTTAAAATAATAGCAGGACCGCTTTCGTATTTTGAGTGATTTTATCTATATTAGTGGTTCATTTTTCTTGATTGAGCACCCGTCTGAGTGACTGAGGTCGCAACGACCTTTTTAGTACCTGATTGCCTTAGTCGCTTGGATTTCTCGCTCATCAGAATGGCGTCGTTGCCGGGGAGCACGGCTTAGTAGTTTTTATTTTATTTTCATTTTTGTTTTCGCGGTTTTTCGCGGCTCTTTCAGAGCTTGCGGCTTTTTCGCGGCTTTTGTCTATATCTTATTTTTGTTTTATTTCGTTTTATTTTCTTTTTCTCTTGTTTTTGTTTTTGTTTTATTTTGAGTGTTTATTTTATTTTGTATTTTTGCATATATACCCTCACTTTCATTTTCATTTACTTTCCTTATTATTTGATTACTTTGGACTGACCACTTGTCTCTGTTTCTTGCGAGGGCCCGAGGACCGCGGAGGCGACTTTCGAGGAGCCGACGCAACCGCAGGGCTTGGAGGCGGCTCCCTTCTGTACGGAGCCGCAGGAGAGAGCGAGAGAGAGAGTTGAGTGGGTGAGGTTTAGATTAGGTTTTATTTTATTATTATTGTAATAATACAGGTACTCAGAGACTGGACTTTGGACTGTGGTTGAACTAGCGGGTCTGTTTCGCCGAGCACCGGTGTGCTCGGGGGACTCTTAAGAGTTTTTCACGGATTTTTCGTGGTTTTGTTTTCTTTTCTTTTTACTGCCTTTTCCGGTGTTTACGTGGTTTTTCATCGAGCCCCTAGACTTAGGATTTTCTACTTGCTTGTGCCGTAATTAGTAGGGTCCCCACACTTAATTATCTGTCTACTCCTATAGTACGCTTAATTGGACCTACTAATAATCAATTAATAAAAATAACCGACTCATCTCTTTCGTAGCCTACGTGCCGCAGTCCACCCTGTAAAGCGCTTTCTCCTACCCCCGATTTGTCGGGCAGAGGAGGGGTGGGCCAAGACCGGACCCTTTGGCTTGGAGGTCGGTGACCGGTTAGACGGTTCTGCGAGTAGAACTTGCTCATCTAGGACTCGGTTTTCACCGCTGCATCATTTAGGGTAGTTTATTTCCTGTCTTTAAATTCTGCGCGGATCACTTGCATGTAGAGTGCTGGAGGCAAGGTACACATTTCTATCTCAGCATGCATCATTGATTTCATCGCGCATCGGCTTTTTCGTCTTCTCCCCCCTGTTTTGGACTAAATAACCAGGAGAACCGAAAAATTCGTTAGGCCTTTGTTTTCATTTGAAAAATATTAAAAAAAAAGAAAAATCATAAAATTGGGACTGGTTAAAACTATTGACCCTAAAAGACACTTCACCTAAAAATTTGTCTTGGGGAGAGCAACCCCCTCATTGTTTGGTTTGGATGTGCGAGAGAGTGACCCGCACCCTAGGTAGAGCCCTCCGGTGTTATTCCCGACTGATTACCGACTTTTCCGTGCGGGCCAGTCGGTTGGGGTAGCATCGGGTATCCTAACAGGTCACGTAAGCGCTCTGATATCTTGTGTGTTCACCTAATAAAAATTGACAAGATAATTTGACCGAGCTTTTACGGTCTTCAGCTCGCGTTGCGTTGGTGAACCGGGGGTTCGCATTTTGATCATAGTTTCTCCAGATCTCATCCGCACTACTCGCCAGATCAAGATGATGGGTAGACACTCTCTTAGGCAGCCTCTGGCTGCACCGCTTTCGGGCACGTCTACCCGATCATCTAGGTTGGCCCGCGAGAGCCGAGACCAGCTCTCCGAGCCCGAGTATGACTCCGCCCTGTTCCCCCTCGACCCCCTTTCTTTCGGACCTGAGCGACATGAGCTCGAGGAGAGATTAGCAGATTTGACAGCACCTGAGTTGGGCTCATTTGATTTTGCAGACGTTATGGCCGGCAGTTTAGAGGATCGCTCCAGAGCAGAGCACATCGTGATGGACCAAGGAGCGATCAACTCCACCCTGATCGCCTCGTTAGAGACAGTGCAGCAGCAACTGAGGGATCAGGGAGCTTTCATGATTGAGATGAGGAGAGAGTTGGAGCGACTCAGAGCAGAGAGAGATCAGAGCGAGCCTGAGGACGGACCAGATGCAGAGGCACGAGCCGCAGCAGCAGCCACAACCGCCGCCGCCGCAGCGGCAGCCGCCGCGGCAGGAGGACCACCGAGACTGATGCGGGAGTTGCATAACCCCGGATCTACACTGATGCGTCATTGGGTAGTGGTGCCGGCTATCGTGGGGGACTTCAAGTTCCCCCCGAACACCTTGTAGTTACTCCCCCGTTTTCACGGGCTAGCCACCGAGGAGCCCCATCTCCACCTCCAAGAGTTTTTGATGATCTGCAGTATTGTCCACGACCGCCATGTGGACCAGGACACGATTCGGATGATGGCCTTCCCCTTCTCACTAGCAGACAGAGCAGCCACTTGGCTGAAGCATTTGGGGAAGTTTGTTTACACCTGGGAGCAGCTCTGCACCGAGTACTTGAACAAGTACTATCCACTCGGGCGGACGAATGCAGCGAGGGACCTGATCAGTAACTTCTCCATGCTCCCCAACGAGCAATTCCACGAGGCATGGGAGAGGTTCCATGAGCTCACAGACCGATGCCCGCACCACGATATCTCGAAGCCGAACCTTGTGCAGAGCTTCTTCAGCGGGCTTACACCAGAGCCTCAGGGCCTGGTGAATGCTTCTTGCGGTGGGTCCTATTTTGCCAAGGACCACGACCAGGTCTGGGCCATCTACGAGGAGATGGCCGAGAATTATATGGTGATGTCCCAGACCCGGTTGTACACACAGGGGAGACCCCAGCAGCAGCCAGGACCCGTGCAGTACCAGAGGATAGCACGGGTCGACGCCGGTCCATCCAGTTCATCTGCAGTTGCAGCAGCACAGGCAAAGTCGTCCGCTGCAGATATGGGTATTATCAGCGAGAAGTTGGACCGGATGGAGCTGATCGAGAAGAAGCAGTGTCAGGGCATCACGCAGATGGAACAGATGGCACAGACTCTGAGCGACATGAAGACCCAGCTCATGTGTCTCCAGGAGGCACAGACGGCTTCCCAACCCCGTCTTCAGTCGCGAGGCGATACCAGCGGCAGCAGCAGCTCGTCCCAGTGCTCCAGCTCCTTTCAACAGCCTAGACAGGTTCACCTTGTACAAGCGGAGCCGTACCAGCAGCAGTAGCCCTCTTACCAGTCCCCACCGTCTCCAGACATGCAGATGGTGGTATACCAGCCGGATCAGCCTCTGGCAGTACTCCCGCCAGCCCAGTTCGATGCCGAGCCGTTGATGGATGTCAACGGGATTTGGTATGACCTTCCCCAGCCTGGGATCTGACGAGACCATCCCGGATTCAGGTGGGGGAGTGGAGGTACCCAGCCCCAGCAGCAGTCATCCAGTCAGGGAGGGCAGTATGGCCAGCAGAGGGATCACCAGCCGCAGCAGCAGCCCCCATCCTACCAGTCACACCAGCAGTCGTCCTTCGTTCCTCGTCCCTATCAGCAGCAGGGACAGTCTTGGAGACATGAGCAGCAAGCTCACCCACCACACCAGCAGCAACATCCTTCCTCCTACCCCTCTCAGCAGCACCAGCAGCAGTTCCAGCAGCCTCATTACCAGAGAGGCTACCCGTCGGGCTCCCATGAGAGCCCTGCCTTGGATGACATAGCCTGCCTCCTCACGGACCAGCAGGCTACCTTTAGACGGGAGATGGACGAGTTCCGCCAGGAGATGCGGGACCTGGTGAGAGGGAATGCTGCAATCCCTGCACAGATAGAGCCGAACCCCAATAGCCTCAAGAGGAAGTCTGAGCAGGTAGTTCACACTGAGCATGCCACTCCTAGTGATCCATTTGATGATATGTCTTCAGATCTGTTTGATGCTGATTTTGTTACACTTAGGAGTGGTAGAGCACCAGCAGGCGGCGCCTCATCTGAGCGACGACTCGAGGATCCACCCAGGGCGCCAGATGAGGAGGAGGAGAGCGGTACTGATGCCACGCACGATGATGACGGTGGTACTGATGCCACCAAGGATGCTGATTCCACCAGCGGTACTGAGACCGTCGCTTCACCAGTTCGAGGAGGTGGTGCTGATGCCACCAGAGTAGCCGAGCCAGCCCGCGGTACGTAGGCCGCAAGGCCAACCCGTGCTCCTTGTGATCGACCCTGGTCGCTATACCAGGTCAAAATAATAGCAGGACCGCTTTCGTATTTTGAGTGATTTTATCTATATTAGTGGTTCATTTTTCTTGATTGAGCACTCGTCTGAGTGACTGAGGTCGCAACGACCTTTTTAGTACCTGATTGCCTTAGTCGCTCGGATTTCTCGCTCATCACTCTCTACAGAGCTGAAACTTATCATGAGTGACTGCCTTGGTCAACATGTCTGAGGGGTTCTCATCTGTGTGGATCTTCTTCAACATGAGCTGCTTCTGTTCAATTGCATCTCTCAACCAATGGTATCTCACATCAATGTGTTTTGTGCGAGCATGGTGCATGGTACTCTTGCTCAAGTCTATAGCGCTCTGACTATCACAAAACATAACCGGCTCACTGTCATCCCATCCAAACTCACCAAGAAAGCATTGTAGCCACAACACTTCTTTCCCCGCCTCTGCTGCTGCAATGTATTCTGCCTCGGTAGTCGAGAGAGCAACACATTTCTGTAGTTTAGATTGCCATGATATGGCTCTCTCTGCAAATGTGAAAATATACCCTGAAGTGGACTTTCTCTGGTCTACATCTCCTGCCATATCTGCATCATTGTAGCCACATAGTTTGGGATCTGACCTCCCAAAAATAAGACACATACTTGAGGTCCCTCTCAAGTATCTTAAGATCCACTTAACTGCCTCCCAATGGTCCATGTCTGGGTTGGGCATGAACCCGCTCACCACGCCCACTGCATGGACTATATCTGGTCTAGTGCAGACCATGACGTACATGAGGCTCCCAACTGTGGACTGGTATGGGATCTTGGACATCTATGCTTTCTCCTCAGAAGTGGAAGGACATGACTCTTTAATTAGCTTGAAATGAGAGGCTAAGGGCGTACTGACATGCTTTGCATTCTTCATGTTGAATCTCTCCAATACGCATTCAACATAGCTCTCCTGTGACAACCACATCATGCGCTTCTTTCTTTCCCTTGTAATCTGCATCCCAAGGATGTGACTTGCCTTGTCCAAATATTTCATCTCAAACTCTTTGGAAAGTTCTTTCTTGAGCTTTGCAATGAGGTTGGAATCATGGCCTACAATCAACATGTCATCCACGTAGATCAAAAGAATGACAAACCTGTCATTGGGAAGACGACGAACGTATACACATGGATCAACTGTAGTCCTCTTGAAGCCTTGCTTTCCCATGAAAGCATCAAACTTCAAGTACCACTGTCTCGGGGCTTGTTCAAGCCAAAAAGACTCTTTCTCAACCTGCAAACCATGTTCTCTTTCCCTTTCTCTTGAAAATCATGTGGTTGCTCCATGTAGATCTCTTCTTTCAAATCACCGTGAAGAAATGTCATCTTCACATCCATCTGCTCTAGCTCAAGGTCCATGCTAACAACAAGTCCTAGAACCACTCTCACTGAATTCATCTTCACCACTGGGGAGAAGATCTCATCATAGTCCACTCCTTCCTTCTGGTTGAACCCTTTCACCACCAATCTATCCTTGTACTTCACTTGCTTGCCGCTGTCATCTGATTTCAGCTTGTAGACCCATTTGTTCTTCAAGGCTCTCTTCCCTTTGGGAAGCTCAACAAGATCATAATTGTGGTTTTTCTTGAGAGATAACATCTCTTCACTCATTGCATTCTGCCAATGACCCTTGTCCTTATGCATCTGTGCCTCCTCAAAGGTGTACGCCTCACCTGCATCTGTGAGCATCACGTACCTGGAAGTGGGATAACGAGACAATGGCTGACGTGCCCTCTCAGATTTCCTAACCCGAGGTTCTGCTCCGTCTGCATGTGGATGAGGCTGCTCCCCCTGCCCCAAGTCCTCTGGACATGCATCAACAGGTCTGCATCTGGCTCGCGCTGCTCAAGATGCCCATCCTCTCCACCTGCACCCTGTACTGGAGAGGGCTCTGTATCCTCATCACTGTCATCATCCATGGAAAATTCGTCTACATCATCACTCTCAGTGGTGTCCTCAACCAACGTCTGATTCTCATAGAAAATCAAATCCCTGTGTCTGGTGACTGTCTTCTTCCTTGGATCCCAAAGACGATATCCAAACTCCTGATCTCCATAGCCAAGAAAAATACAAGGCACTGCCTTGTCATCTAATTTCTTCCGTTGCTCCTTTGGTACCAATGCATAGGCTTTGCATCCAAAACCCTCAAATGAGAATATGAGGGGTCTTTCCCTGTCCAAACACGCTCTGGAATCTGAAAACCCAAAGGAATTGATGGAGATCGGCTTACCAAGTAACAAGCGGTGCGAACCTCCTCAGCCCAAAAAGTCTTTGGCAACTTCGTTATCTTCAACATACAACAGACTCTCTCAACAATAGTCATGTTCATCCTCTCAGCTAGACCATTGTGCTGGGGTGTACCTAGCGTTGTCCTCTCATGTCTGATACCGTGCTCTGCACAATAGCCCTATATGGGAGGTGTACTCTCTCCCATTGTGCGTAGATACTTCAACAATTTCCCTGTCTCGCGCTCAACCATGGCATGAAATTTCTTGAAGCAATCAAACACTTGATCCTTCGATCTCAGCACATACACCCACACCTTCCTAGATGCATCATCAATGAAGGTGACAAAATACCTGTTGCCTCCCAAAGAGGCCGTGTCCATAGGACCATAAACATCATAATGAACTAACTGTAGAAGGTCTCCCTTCACCTTGAATCTAGCTCTGTATGGCGCACTCCTGCTCTTCCCAACCTCACATGCATCACAAGGAGACAAAGTGATGCCATTATGGTAGGGGATTAACTCTCTCTTGCTCAAAAACTGCTAGCCCTTTTGGCTCATGTGGCCAAGCCGACGGTGCCACAAATCTGAATTGTCTGCTTTGCTGGCATGCAAACTGCCATCCATGGCCTTCACTCTAGTCATGTAGAGTGTGTGACATAAACTGCCTCTCGCCATGATGAGAGAACCCTTGCTAATCTTGCATTTGTTGTCGCCGAACTTTAGATGGTAGCCTTCACTATCTAGTTGTGAACTAGATATAAGGTTAAGCCGCACATCAAGAACATGCCTCACATTCTGAAGAGTCATTGAGCACCCAACATCCGTCTGAATCGAGATGGTGCCCATGCCAATGATCTTAGAGTAACTTTCGTTACCCATTAAGTCTCTCCCATAGTCACCCCTAGTGTAGGTAGTGAAGAACTCCCTATGTGGAGTTACATGATAGGAGGCGGTCATGTCAACGACCCACTCCAAATCGCTCCCTGCATGCAAGCACTGATCCTGGATGGTGAGAATCACCTCGTCTGCACTTTCATCTGCCACAACTGCAGCTACATTCCCATCTTCCTTTTTCTGATCTTTCTTGGCTTCAGCTTGCTCTCTCTTCCAAACCCTACAATCTCTCTTCCAGTGACAGGGCTTCTGGCAATGGTGATACTTTCCTCTACCCTTGGACTTGTCTCTGTATTTCTGCCTCTCCTGTGACTGCCCTCTGCTATTAGATCTTCCTCTCCTCTCAACTGCATACACATGCGAAGAGGAGGATGCCTCTTCCGAAGAGCGACGTCTAATCTCCTCGTTGAGGAGACTGCCCTTGACCATAACCATGGTCAACGTGTTGTCCTTCGCAGAGTTGCTCACGGTGACAACTAAGGTTTCCCAACTATCCGGCAACGAACCCAACAGGAGAAGTGTCTGCAACTTGTCATCAAGTACCAATCCCATGGAAGTCAACTGGTTGATTATGCTTTGAAAGTCATTCAGATGCTCTGCCACCTTGGTACAGTCTTTGTACTTCAAGTTCACAAGCTTTCTAATAAAAAAAGCTTTGTTGGTTGCGGTCTTCTGGTCATAGAGCTCGAACAACTTGTCCCACAGCTCCTTTGCATTTGTCTCCTCAGCAACATGATAGAAAACCGACATGTCAAGCCACTTCCGAATGGTCCCAATGGCCTTTCGATTCAACTTTTTCCACTCGCCCGTGGACATATTCTCTGGCTTGGCGCTCTCCCCCTCCACCGGATCATGGAGGTCCTTGCAATACAAGATGCCTTCCATCTTCACCTTCCGAATCTGCCAGTTGCTACTTGTGAGCTTAATCACAGTGCCTTCATCATCTTTGCCCGTTTTTGCTCAACCTGAGCGCTGATACCACTTGTTGGGGATATATGGTGCACAACCTACCAAGAGAATCCCATATAACTTTCTTGCAGCAAAGATGGCACAACACAATATATGTTCCCCACACGGGAACTCAATAGCAACAATCACAATCAAGCACAAGCAACCACAACAAGCAATCATCACAAGAGACAAGGATTTTACGTAGAAACCCTTACTCGGTGTGAGTATGGGAAAAACCATGGGGCAAGACCGGCAACGATTTCACTACGGTCAAAGCGAGCCAAAGTTCTTCCCGGTTTTGTTGCCCACAAAACTGAGGTACAAGCCACACACAATGGATAGTTCTTCTACAAGAAACTAACTATACCTAGGTATACAAAATACCAATATTATGCTTAAATCTAAGAAGGATAAAGTGACTCCCCTTGTGGGATCCCGGACGGAGACCCAAACACGAAGCTCGGCTCTTTGAGGTCGTCCGCAATGACCTCCTCGCTCCTCTCAAGCTCGCCCATCACCTCCACTCTCCAAACCCAAACCGCAGCTCCCAAAAGACCCAGCCGATGCTGCCCTCGAGCACGGATGCTCGACTTCTCACTCGCTCTCCTACACGCGTGGAGGAAGACGAAGAATAGGGTCGAAACCCTTGCTACTGTTGTTCCTCGAATGGGAAGAATGGGGTTGTTCCTCTCTGGAATCGGCTGGGCATGGGAAACACGATAGGGCTCCCTGGAATGGAATTGGGGCTACTCAATATTTTGTGAAAATAGCATAGATGCCCCTACTAAAGGAGCAAATATGCTGCAGCCCAAGTTGGGACTGGAAAAACATCAAGGATACCCAACATCTAGATCACGACACTCCTTGCAGTTCACAATCCTCGAGTTGTGTGCCTTGCAACATGTCGCCGGATCGCGGCCTTCCTTGCAGATCGTAGCCATTATTTGAGGTGCCATCAACCTCGTTGAGACGCCCATCCCTTGGGCGGCCTTCTCCTTTACGAGATCTAGAGCTTGGCCTCCTTCTGTGCGGGATCTAGGTATTGGCTCCCCCTTTGCGAGATCAAGGATTCGACCCCCTCACTTGCCCAAGGTGGGTTCCACCTCCTCCAACCTAGGCTAACGCTTCCTCTAGCCTTACACCACCTCCTCCACCAACGTAATGGGTTCATTTGAAAGCCCTAAGGCAGACAAATGAGATGAGAAGCTGAAGTTTTGTTTTCATTTTTTAATGGTCGAAGTGTGTTTTTTTGGAATTGGTCTTATTTTGTCTCTTTGAGCCTTAAAGAGGCTTGTTTCTCTCTAAAAATGGAAATAAATAGATAGGGAGTTGCCGTGTAAAAAATGAACTGACGAGATCTTGGACTCCCATTTACAAGCCTAGATCTCTAATTGTCCTTAAAACAATATCCCGCATTGTGCTGCCGTTGAGATTTAAGGTCATTATGGGAAATGCGGTGAATGTTTGAAAAAAGATTCTAAGTTGGAAATCAAAATTGCAAGTCAAATAGAATTTGGTAATTCTACTGCTAGGAGTGTCCCGTCCTTATTCTCAGCATTTTACTAGCCTGAGACACCAAGTTGCACGTGTGGACTCCCAATGCCCACATGCTCATATTTGCATCTTTGCTCCTTGCAATTTACTTCATGTGTGACAGGTTATTTTTTTGTTGGATATTCGAGTATGATAGAGATTTTATTAATCATCGTCATCTTGAAAATCATATAGTTGTTGATTCAATAGAGACTGATGCTTAGATGATATTTAAAGAGTTAGATTGAGTACTCATCTAACACCGTCAAATTATTATCTAAAGAGGATCTATAGCCTAGGAAGGAGAGGGCAATCATACTCTAAAGGCTGATATCTGGCCGACCTCTTGATGCATGTCCTCTGCATAGGAATAAATATTCAGAGGTGCTAGATATGTTAAGTCAAAGAGTTGACTTGGAGAGATCGAGATAGTTAAGACCTATGTCGTATGCCTTCATGATATGGGCACACATCCTCTAACCTGAGACAGATGTATTACTATGCTTCTGAAAATGTACATTAGGTTGATAACCTAATCAAGGTTTGTACATCGGTGAGCTAGTGTTCTCAAATAGATTATACAAGTTCACCGCTGAACCAGAAAACATGAGCTTGCTTATGAGATATTGGGACCAACCAAATTCCATCGATATCCGTCTCACTTTGGAAGCAAGACATGATTTGTATGTATGATATATGCTTTTGGAAAGCATATGATCACATACCAACTCCTAATGATCGAATGAGAAACTTAATGATAAAAAACTAAAGGAGAAAATCTAAAATGAGATAAAAAAATTGGGTTTAATCGAGATATTCTAGTATGCAGGTGGTGAATATCCATTTGATCACCTTTATTCTTTCGTTTTAGCCTTAAATCCCTAGCTAAATGCATGTATATATCATTAATTTGTCAAAATAAATACTTTGTAATTTGTACAAAATACAGTATAGAATACTGTATATTTAATTTATTTAATTCAAAAATAAAAGAATAAAGGAAGAAAAGAAAAGGAAATGAAGCACCATAGGTGTTGATTGACCATGTACCCCAAGACCCAACATCATGATGACTTGGTCAATAAGGAATAAAATAATGGGAGACATGGTAGATAAATTATACAGAAAAGATACAAAAATCCTAATGTTTAATTCATCAATAATTGATCTTTAGGACCTATTTTATATTATCATTTTTACACTTCAAATAATAAAATCCTCAATATGAATATTGTTGAGAAAAATAAAAAATTGAATTCAAATAAAAATAATGCACAGTGTTCTCGGGACACACAAAATAAAAACTTCGGAGACCTGTATATTCTTCATATTGTATCAAATGGACCAAAATCACCTTTAAATGTATATAACTTTTAATAAGCTATTTAATTAAGGTGGTTTCATTTAATTTAGAATAAGATACACAATTTAGGCTTTGGGCACCTATTGTGCAATATACTTGTATCCAATATTCAATATATCGATTCTTTATATTTTCAAATTTCTTTATTTTTATAAAATTGTAAATAATATTTGAAATATATACACACAATTACAATAAAATAAAATCAAAAAAATAAAATCAAAAAAATAATATATTTAAATACATAGGTAAAATATACATGTATATACATATAATGTATATATACATAATTAATAAAGTATACGGATAACCTCAGAAAAATACGATAAAAATACCTAAATATGTATTAAATTAAATAAAAAATATATAAAATACTTGTATAAAACATTAAATATGTAATAGAAATAAAAATAAGAATACCTAAATACACACATTTATACCTATAATTTACATGTACATATTAACTTGTAAGAAAAAACCTCATGAAAATAAATTAAAATACGTATAAATACTACATTAAATTACAAATATTTTCATATTTTAATAAAAAATTAATTAAATCATTTATTACTTATTATGGATTTTACAAAGAATTTCGACCAGGGAATTTTCTGGTTGGTCCACGTGGACCAACCAGAAGCTTTCCCATGTTGACATGGGGTCAACAACCCCCATTCTCAGTTCCTCAAGCTCTGAAGTGTCAGACTCCGGTTCTTCTCCCTTTTTTCTGCACGAGGCTCATCTGCATTGGTGAGTTGATTTCTTGATTCCCAGATATGTGCCATCCCTAATTCATGCGAACACCTAAGATTTGGTTGATCTTCATCGACTCGATCAACATATGCCTCGCAATTCACTCCCTCATTTAGCCTATAGATTTGCTCCTCCAGATCTGCCTTCAATTTTAATCCCACGCCGATCATTTTTAGCCCCTCAGGTCCCCCTCATATCTTCTCCTTGGTGATAATAAGAAGTAGATCAGATTTGCAGCAAGGAGAAGTGATTGAACGAGGTGATCCAATCATCATCGGAGGACGTCTGCAAGTTGGTTTTCCTCCTCGACTCCGGTCGAGTCGAGGCTTCTTTCTTCTATTATTAGATATAACTCTAATTCTAATTACATTCCCACACTTTAATTTTACTTTAATCGAGTCTTTATCCTTAATTTGGTAAACACCCAAAATGCCTAGAACTCGATCTCCAGGTTGATTCATCATGATCTCGTCGTTAATCTGACCCCACTTCAGCACGATTTCACTCCCCACCACATTCTCCATCAATAAAGTGCTAGTGCAAATGATTATTAAATTAATAAATGAAATAAACTATACATCCGATCAATTCAAATTAGAATAACTTGGCGCATTTCATTTTCTACAACATATGCAAGTCACTGGATAGATATACGTGCCTTGTTTTTCCCTATATTAGTTATTATATTGTTTGTCTTGTTATTGGGCAATTGCTAATACCGTTACCCTCGTGTGAATCCGATAGTTGTAGATAAGTAGCAACCGCAACGGTGGCAGCATTTGAGGACATCGATTTTCTACGTCATATTTGCACCAGACACGGTGTATTTTATTTACAACAATATATTGCTTCCTTATGTTTTTCTATTCTATTTAAGAGACAATGTAGTGAGATATTTGGAGAGCTTCTACTACACATTTCATAATTTTATGTTGTATCTCATTTTGTAGACATGAATTTGTTGAAAATTATTAATGAGAATGAATTGATGTTGCATTTACATAGCATTTTATAATATTCTCATGTTATTATATGTATTTCAAATGTTAATCTAATGTGCATTAGTCGTTTTGCTGAGTTCAAACATCAAGGACATCTTTCGACCGTAGGTCCGACGCTCATCGGTTTCAGTAGCTGGAGGGGCAGGACGCCATAGAAACTTTCTGATAGTCAGAGTCTTATCCCTCAGGAGGAGCACTAGGGAGGCGGAGAGTTGGGGGCGATTGTCATCTTGATCATCAATGATCGATCCATTTAGTCATTCCACTCTTTGGGGAAGGGAAAAGACTACCTAAACTCTAGAAGATGGTTGGAAGTCTTTCTTCATGAGCTGGTATGATATCAGTCTGTCTGACAGTAGAATTTGGAATTGATTGAGAACTGCTTGACAAGGTTGTTGTCGACAAACTATGTCCAAGACTATGCTACTTTGCCTTAGAGGCCTTGCTCAGGAAGAGTAGAAAAGCAATTATCCATCACAAATCCATCGTGTAATATATAGTTTAGGTTGCACTAGCAAGATCCAGCTGACGGGTGGAGCGTATGATGTCGATAGCCGAGGTAGATCACTCATGGTC
This sequence comes from Ottelia alismoides, assembly GCA_037367405.1. Classification (NCBI taxonomy): domain Eukaryota; kingdom Viridiplantae; phylum Streptophyta; class Magnoliopsida; order Alismatales; family Hydrocharitaceae; genus Ottelia; species Ottelia alismoides. The sequence goes on along the minus strand of JAZKJV010003337.1, from coordinate 652,595 downwards.
TCGGGTGGGTTTCGCTTGACCAATCCCTATTTGAATTAGAAATCTAAATAAGTAAAAGAAAGCATACCAAGTCGACAAATTATACCTGCATATCTGAATCATATCCTCAACCCACGAAAATTGACAAAGCACAATAGTACGTCTGTCTTTATTCCTACCCTTCTTCCCAAAGCTCAGTTGAGGACGGAAGAGTGACGATCACTTGGCAGCTACGAGAGTCGGTCAACCTGTGGCAACAGACAAAACAAGCACATGATACCATCTGATGAGACAAGAAAGATGCCTACTAAGTAAGATTGCAAAGGATTTACTCCAGCGACATTAAAATGTCTTATAGATCCTGTTTTCCATGTTTTATTATGGTTTTTGTGACTTCAACCTCAAGGTAGATTCCTCTTGTAATTCTAGTGACTGACCAGACCACTTTCCTGAACTATACGACTTGATGAAATTATTAATCATTACAGCTGACCAGACCACTTTTCTGAACTATATGGCTTGATGAAATTATAAATCATTACAGTGGCCTTAACAACACTTGTTTTCGAGGAAATGGTTAGTTATCTAGTCCCATTCATGGGTTTGATGATTATTGATGATATTAGATATTATCTATTATACAAATAAATTGCACATCTCCAATCATCTTGAAGGAATGGTCCATGAACAACACAGTGATGCTAAAATTATGTCTATACAACGAGGATACATTACATGATGTCTTAAGCTAACAGAATGTTAGGCTACACGATGCCGATAGATGAATCAAAGAAAGTCTTTAGGAGGATGAAAATCCTCATAAACTAATTTGTCATATTTTTTTGACGATGATTTATGTAAAAGAACCTTAAAAAAATCCACTTAGCAAACAAAATTACTATTCGATGGACTGATGCAATAGATCGGTTAGTCAAGAAAATCGGGAATTTGAAAAATCCAACTGTTGGGATCGAATTCCATTCTAGTTGACTAGTATTGATTGTAATAGGCTGATTGTCAGCGACTGTCACCAGCTGATGAACACTGGTATTTCAGTCGACTATTTCATAATTCCAATAAATTAACTATGAACAACCGCATGCAGTTAGTGAAAGTTGAAAGTTCAAGTCAACCACTCACATCCAGTTGATATGTATTTAAGAAGAATGACGATAAATTTATGCCTTCACTAAAATGTAATGTTACACTTGCTTAATGTTCATGCCTCTTGGGGAAAGGAAGCTTCTATAGTCAACCAACCTCCTCATTTGATGTGTTATAAAAGAATGTGTACCCCTTTCATTTGCGACACCAATTATAACGATTATAAAATTACATTCTCTCGAGCTTTCAAGCTCTTGACCTTTGTGTTCTTGATCCTTGACTCAAAGCTCATAGTGTCATTTGGTCTCCACGATCATGAAAACATTTGCGAGCTCCGATATGATCTTCAATCTTCACATGAGCTAGATAGGAATTGTTTTTAGTTTCTATATTGTATGCATTCTACATTTCGGGGAGGTCAATTCAATACTTTAACTTGATCCATGATTCAATTTATATCTAACTATGCTCTCTTTGATTGTTGCTTTTTCACAAAGTTGTATTGTAGGTACCGGTGAGTGGGTGGGCGCTTTCATGTTGAGGATTAAAAACAACTTGAATGCATTCGAGAAAGGGATAATGCTTGTATTTGGATTTGTGGTACACCTAGTTAGAAAGCACCATGTTGATGGAGGAATGATGAACCGTTAATTGGCTAGTTTAATATTGATACATTACGACCAACTATCGACTTATCAGAACTAAGTCAAGATGTCTCTATAAAGAGGACTTAGTTTTATTTATCATGGATAAGTCCAGGGTCGAACTCAAGGACATGAGCAATTAACTAATCTAATCTAGGTGTTTAAATATTCAATTAAGTGAATTTAGATGCTATCTAGGTCAAGCTATGCAAAATATAATGCATGCATTTTTATTTTGTTTTAATGCAAATATATCAATATGATAGAATGATGAAAATGCAGGTAAAAGGATGATGCACAATGCAAGTCACACATGATACAATTATGCTCCTGAATTATTAATTAATAAATTAGAATACTTAAGCATCCAAATATCCAAATTAATGTTCAATGAATAAACTCTTATTAATCACATTAATTCAATTCATGATTTAATCAAGCCACATTTGTTTTCAATAATCAATAGCACCTTCTTAATTTTTCCATTTTATTGGCAGGCATTCACACAACATTTTTACAATCTTATCACACCATTACCATCACCATATACCCAACTTCGCGCATTCATCTCCGTGTTCTCGCTCCGCTTCTCCATCGATCGATTCCCCTCAATTCATATCCTTCTTCTGTAAGAAGAATGACCCATTTTGGGTTTCTTCCTCCACCTTGGTAAGAGCCTCCATTTCACCTCATTTTATGTCCAATGGATTTTCTTCGGTTTGGCGCTTGTACTAACATCTGCAGATGTGAGGATAAGCTTCAATGGTCAAAGACTCGATGAAGATCCCTTGAGATCTTTAACCTCCAATGAACATACAATAAAGCCAACCTCATACCTTCGTTGGTCTTCATCGTCTTTTCCAAGGTGCCGCGGAGCTTTAGCGACTATTATATCATATGGAGGAGCAAGGCAGAGGATGAACGTTCTCATCGGAGCCCATATCCTTTGGCTACATCGCGACGGAGGAGGAGACCTCCTTAGTATTAGCAGCAATAGGATCTATTGATCCGACGATTTGAGTTGAGCATCGAGCCACCCTCAGGGCATGCAGCCTCAGAGACACCAAGCTAGAAATGAAGCACGTGGGTGAGCCTCGCATCCCGAGTCAGACTCAACGGCCCAGCCTTCCGCCAAATCACAACGCACGCACTGTGCACGTGCCACTTGGGCAAATTACGAGATAAGCCCTGTTTCTTTTATTTATTTTCATGTGTATCCCTGCACATGGATATTTATGCACTGAACCCTAATACCTTTGTATAATTGCGTTTGTACCCCTATAAGGACATGTGTGTATTAATTTTGTGAAATTTTTATTAGGTTTTGCAAAAAGGCCTTGTCTTAAACATTAAATATTTTGAGAATCATATATCTAATATTTATGAAATTGGTATCGTTTTGAAGCTCTATTGATGCTTTCTCACTTGATTTGCTCAAAATTCTGATTTGTTATATCTATTTCAAATAAAAATTTAGAGAAGTTGTCTACCCTTTAAACATTGATTAATTAGCTCTATGTTAATGTTGACCTCATTTAATGCATCTTTGATATCATATTTGATCTTGAAGGGTGCAATTGAAGAGGAATCATTTGATTTCGCTTGATCAGATGGCTACGAAAATAAGCGAGGACCAAAATAAGGCAGGTGATGTGCAAGAAAATTATTGGTCCACGTGACCCAATCAGAATAACCCAAAATCAGTAAATCCATGTAAAATCATTAATAAATGATTAGAGATATTAGAAAAAATGTTAAACATGAAAGTTGTTCCTTTTAAGATCTACAACTTTCATGTAGAACTTAGAAGAAAAATACATCATATGTACATAACATAATTTTCATAAGTAATTTTAGTGTACTAAAAATACTTAATTTTATTTCTTTTATTATATATATTTTATATTTTTGATTAATGAATAATGATAAATATAATATATATAATATTAGATTTCTTTTTATTTAATTTTTTATTTAAGAAAAAGGAAAAAATAATAGACACAATAATAGTATTATTTATGTACAATAATTAATGTTGATTAATTATACAAGAATATTTGTTGATTCTAATTAAATTTTAATTAATTTATTTGATTTGTTCAAGCTAGAGGGATAATAAGTCAATCTTATGAAGATAAATCAGAGATTTATCAAGGAGGCCAACATGCACACGACACCATCACAAACTTAACAACCAAATCATAAATAAATAATTCTTAACACATGCTCAAAGTTCAAATAATAATCTACTAGGTAAATCCAAACTCACATTTAAGCAACCTCAAAGAAAAGCTACGTTAAATCCTAATAGTAACCACAGTTCGAGCTGCAACAAACCTCAAACCAAACCATCTTCCACAACATCAACCAAATCACAAACTAAGCACCTCCAAACACAAAATGATATAGATGAATCAAATAGTTATATACATGCTCTAGTTCAATTAATAAACTATTAGGTAGATCTATGCCAATGTTTATGCAACCTCCATAAAAAGCAAGGTAAAATCACAATTGCAACCATGGATCAAGATTCAACGAACCTCCAACCAAACTATCTTCTCCCTCATCCCTTGATCACAACTAAGAAATGTCATCTCGCTAGTAACCATGGGCAGAGATGCAATAAACATCCATGGAAAAGCAGCATCAATCCAAACTCTTTCCCCATACCACACCATTCAATCACGACAATCTAAACATATCCAGGTTGCAATCACTTGTTTATCCGGATGCTAGAAAATTGAGATTTGAAGCCTCCTCAAACCCACAACTTACTCATCCTACATCAACACCAAAGTAAACCAAAATACATGTATGAAATAGAGCAACAACAACAAAGTCTTGTTCCGAATTACAAAAAAGATCAAGGAATAATAATTACATTATGACAATAGATTTTTATCTAAACTCCATGAGCTTATAATAATTGCTGACTAGATTTTTAAGGTGTTGTACCAAATATCTTAAATATTTCGAGCCGATTATTTCAATTTAATTACATGGTCGTGTAATCTTAAAATTTAATTTAGGTTGCTTTCTAGTTTTAATCCAATAAATTGCAAGTTCATTTCCTGGGATTATTTAAAAGCTCATGTTTATCATGCATGTAGATACTTGGGTGCCTATACACACAAAAAATATTTGAAAATATTGAGTTTTGACTCCTTTTTTATTTTTCTAGCTCATATTATTTATTGTTTATCCAAAATTAAAAGTACCATAGAATCATCTACAAATATCAATATCTCTTGATTTTTAGCTTTGAAATTATAACAATTAAATTATTTTGTGAAATAGAAAACATAAAAATGTGCAAATTGACGTGGGAAATCCCTAAAAATTCGAGTAACTCTAAAAACTCATAGTATTGGGAATATAGACTTTTATATCTAGTATCACATATCAAAGTATCCACAAAAATATAAAACATATCTCTCAAAAACCCCCAAAAAACTTTGAAAGGCATGGAAAATTTCACAAGATTCTAAAACCCATACAAAACACTCATTTTTCTAGCAAAACAAACCCCACATGCTTTAAAATATTCCCCAAAAATACCTTTTTAGCCACATATAATGTATATAATAACCATACTTTCTATTAATACAAAGTTATTTTCATAATATTCCTTTTATATTAGATAAATTTAATCCTAAAATACTTAAAAATGCTTTAAAACATGGAAATTTCGGATCCCATGTAAGAGAATATTTTTAATCACCTCATTCAAGAGCTCTAAATTATTTTCAAAATTTAAAATATACTATTACAAATAAGTAAAAGGGCAACTAAAGAAAACTTTTATAAAATCTAATACATGTAAAGTATAAAATATAAAACCCCATTATATATAATATACATCCATCTATTTATAAGTATAACAAATCCCAAAAAATATAACAATCCTTAAATACAAAAAATACCCAAAAAAACATAGAAAAAGAATAAGGGTTCACAACCGAAGCTTGGACACTTGTTCATAGTTAAAATGTGCCTCATTTAATTTGACATTAGACTTCTTGTAAGTAAATAAAAATAAAATACTTTTACTTGACTAGTCTTTTCACAACATTAAACCAAACCAACATCTACAAAGTAATGAGTTCGATAGTGTTTGATGCCATATTATACAGTTGGTAGTACAAGGTTAGTTATTCTACGTAGAGTTAATGCTTAGAATAACATTTATTGTGTCCACACCAAGTGGTATTTGAGTGTTAACCTTGAGAAATGAGTTCTAAATGTGGTATTGAAGGAGGAGAATGTCAAATCGATTCCTATATCTGGAGAAAAATAGATGACTTCAACGGCTCGAGAGTCTGAACTTGTGCCCTGCACCGTTGAGGATTTTTATCAATGGACAACGTATACAAGTTATCTACAGTAATCTTTGTAATTGAATAATAATGGATAAAATGATACACATATCGGACATTTGACCCAATGTGTGTTCCTACACTTTTTACAGGTCGTCTTTTTTAGCAAGCATGTGTGTGAGAGAAGTAGAGTACACTTTCTGCTACTGAAAAACCATTCTCGACCTAAGTGGATTTGTGTTAATTGTAGTATTGGCAGAAAGCAGTCATTCAAGAATTCCTCACTAAGGAAACATAAGCCTACTACATTGAGGCGTAGAGTGCATTTTTTTACTTGGTGGATTCCAAGGTCAAATAAAAGAAGGCGGTGAAGCTAATAACTATTAACCAATGTCTCGTTTTAGGGTATTTAATCCAATGTGCATGCAATGTGTGTACATGTATTTTTATTTATTTTTATTAATTTTTAGATACTTTTGTTGTATTTGTTATACTTATATGATGTAAATAAGTTAAGTATATATATTTTTAGTGTAAATTTTTACTTTTTTATTTTTTTGCAATTATTATTTAATTTTAAAAATAAAAGAAAAATGTTATGTTTATATGTAAAATGTGAACAAAGGATTAGTTTTAGTTATTAAATAAGGTGGCAAAATAAAATAAAGAGTTTTATCATTCGTGTCCCTCCTAAATTATGCAATATGCTCCTCCCTTTTTCGGAATATCAATTGTGCCTATGGCTTCTTGCAATTTGATGATCGATGCCCCTCGAGTTTGTTGTTGTCCATTGGGACACAAGGGTAATTAGGTTGAATAATTAAGATCGATGCATCCTCACATCCTCAGACCCCATTTTCCGCAGTCACTCCCCCTATGAACCCTTCCTCCGTCGCCCCGTACATCCACTGCCTCCCTCCTCCTCTGACACCTTCATCCTCTGATCTTCTCCCTCCAACTCCTCCCTCTACCACCGCTCACCTCCTTCGCATCCCTATTCCTCTAGCCCTATGCCCTCGACCTCTAATCAAATTCACTTTCCATCTGATCTTTGTTTGAGCCCATCTTGCTCGAGACCAATGTGACCCCCCTAGCAGGTACCCATTTGTTTGGAGGAGCAGAGTGACAAACCACTATTCATTCATCACACAAGTACCGGAGAGGCGGATTCCCCCCCTTGATTTGTTGTTTGTCACCATGTAAAGAGGAATTCAGAGCTTTCATATATGTCTTCTTCAACTTTTAATAGTAAGGGGAGGATCCCAAGTGAGGAAAATCACCAAGCAACATAACCTTCTGACAACCGTACCTCCAAAAGCACACTCTAGAAATTTAGAGACTCCACAAGGTCTTCTTCTATTCCAAGATCTCCGGTTCATTCAGTAACCGCAACTCCAAAAGCATCCATCTGACAATTTATAGCCTCCACAAGGGCTTCATATATTACATGATCTAAAACTTCATCAAAGTTTTGCCTCGATAAGGACCATGAACATCTGTGGCACCCCATTCTTCTTGCAAATGAGAGAAGTTAATAAATAAGTTCCACGATCTTCCCACCAGAACTGGAGGGGAAACACAATAGTCTCCCTCATTGTGAAAGCAAGGAATCAAACGAAGCCTCCCCAATTATCATCGAGTATTGCATGAATTTCGCCCAAAAGTTCACAATGAAGTTCAATCATCGAACTACAAAAAGTATCAGATCTTGGCCAACAGGATCCCTCTGGTTGTATACTCTCTGTTGCGCCCAACATATGAGAAAGAAAGATACCGTACAAGTGGAAAACATGTGATGGAAGAAGTAGCTGAGAAGAAGAAGAGAATTAGAAGGAGGGGTGGAGTGGGAGGCGAGCGGATGAGGAGCGGCTCGGAGGGAAAGGAGGTGGCAGTTAGGGTGTCATAGGAGGAAGAGGGAGCCATATCATGCAACTTGATCCAAGAAGAAGAAGAGAAGGAGAAGGAGGTATGATGACCGTTTTACTTGTAAGTCAATGGCGACTATTAATGCAATAAAAGTTATTTTTTTCTAATGTTCATTTGAAATGAATGTTTGTGAATGCACTTATTAAGGTCCCTTTGTACAAATAAGGTTATGTATATAAACCATATTGAATACCATCTAGTTGGGAGAACAAAAGAAATTTGTAAAAATAGGGTTATGTATATAGGCAATATTTCTCTAAAGATTGATTTCCGAACAATTTCTTGATGTAGGTTCTCTACATATGAATAATGATTCAGATGTGTCGAATTAGTCAAGTCAAAGAGTTGACTAGGTGAGGTCAAGATAAACTAAGACCATAGCAATAACTATCATGGTCAGGCACACACCGTTTAACCAGAGATAAACATACATCTTATGCATGAGTGTGTACATTAAACAAGCCATTAAGTTAAAGACATAACTAAGATTCACAAATGGAGAGTTTGTGTGCATATGAAGATATATGAGAAATATAGTACTTCGAAAAAATCATACATGCTCATACTTGATGAACTGGGAGATAAATCTCACTCATGAGATATCATGGAGTCATAAAGACTTCCATGCACGGTCATCTTGTTCATGAAATAAGACACGAATTCAAGATATTGATATATGTTGTTGGAAATATATGATTTCTATTCCGCCCTATTACTGATGAGAAATCTATTATTATACTCCAAAGAAGACAATCAAGCAAATGTTTGAATAGGATATATCGAAGTCTTTAGGCATGAAGGATGAATAGGTATTGGGAATACTCTAAGTTAAATCTATCATAATAGATCATCTACCATGACACTTCCATTTTGAGGAAATGATGAAATCAAGTGGATTTTAGTGACTCTACTTCTTGTCTTAATGATATGAGAATTAATTGGATTAAGTCTCATTTTATTTGATTCCAATGTCCAATTCTAATTTTAAGGTTCAAAAGCTTGAATGAGAAATGGAAATGGAAATGTTGATGAACTCATATCGTGAGCTCATTTTTAAACTCCAAAAGGTTTGGACACTGATTAGAAATGGACCTAAAATCTAGGTTGAACTTATTGATACATTTTCCAACTTACACAGAGTGTGACACGTTTCGTTGAGCTCATATAGAGTTTGAATCATTTCTGCGCAAGCTCAAAGATAGAAGTGTATTATGCTTCTCTAAAAGTGGTATAATGCCTGAAATTGGATATTTGTCCAAATTTTAAGTCACTATACATGTATATGATCTCCCCTATATTATCTCCAAATATCTACATTTATATCTCACGAGTTATAATTAGATTAGGCTCGTATTATGTGATGTCGAAATTGAGATAATAATTGTTTTCGCCATAACTAAATTTATATAATGGTATTTTATAAATACGATTCGCAAATATAATTCATTATTTAATATGAATATTAATAAACTTAGTATTTATATGATTTAATTCATATAATTATTTCAAGCTACTTATGTGAACATGATTCACACTAGAATTTAAATATAAATTTAATCGACAATTTTTGGATAAATAAATAAGATTAATAAGTTAATTAGGATTCTCTCATAAATTACTAATTATGATAATTATACTATTATGGTGATAATGAAATAACAACTTCAAAAATAGTAATTAGGACAAGGTGGACGTCCATGCTTGGAGAATCATGGACGTCCAACATGAGAGTCCTAATGAGATCAGGCTCTCCTAATTTTTTTGTTGATTTTATTGATTTATTTAATTGTTAGTTTAAAGAGATAATTCAAGTACTATTTATTGTTGAATAATGACTTAATCATAACCATTGATTAACTATCAAAAAGAATAAAGAGTGGGCATCTACCATGAGGAGCAAGACTCCTCATAGACATCCATCATCCCTATAAACGAGAGGGCAAAGACTCTATTCCAAGAGCATTCTTCATCTTATCATAGTTATGTTGCTTAGAGAATTGAATAAGAGAAGAGTATTGAGATTTTTGAATTGCTCATGCACGTCTACTTTTCAAGCCCTACATGTCCACGATCAATCTTCTCCTCTTCTCTCCATTGGTGTGGCCTAGTAGAAGACAAGATCATCTTATTTGTGGTCCTATGCATGAAAAAGGATCAATTCCGTGCAACAAAATCAGGAGCTTCATCTCATCCTTGCGTAGACAAGTTCAAAAAGACGACATTGAAGTTCGGGGAAGCTATACGACTCATCATCGTGCCCACCGGAGAAGCAAGCGCTAATAGGACTTGACTCAGATGGTTTCTTCATTTAAAAATTTATGCTTCAAGAGGTAAAAATGATCTCATCTCTATATTCATTATAAAAGAAACCATATTAGGAAACCATTTCCTTGTGGTTTTGTAAAGAATAAAATTTGTTAAGCTAAAATTCCAAGTTGATACGATGAACTCCCATTGCATTTGCAAATTAGTTGCTATTTTATGTGTTTCCATGATGCAAAGTATATATATTCCTTTAAGTTGTATAGATCCTTAGTTTAGAAGATTTGGGTTGCATTGAAGTCTGATGAACAATCTGCCATATTATCTCGATCATCGGATACATTGTCTTGTGGTTGTTTTAATGATTCGAAAATATATGCCATTGCTTATGTTATCCCATGTTTATAACATGTTTTTTGAGATATATATGATATCTATAAAATCTAGGCTCGTGTCTAAAAGACAAACCAATAGTTGGTGGTATTCTTGACAAAATTCAGATGTCAAAAATGATTGCAGACTCTGATTTTGACAAAGTTATAGTTGTAAATTATTTAAATTTTTGTTATGGTTTTTTGAGTTATATAAAATAATAAATATTTATTAATAACTCATTAATAAAGTCCCCAATCACTGCGAAAAAGTCTCACACGATTCCAATCATGCAACCTTGAGATATTGGATTTTTCATATAAGCATAGTTGGAAGAGGAATTGATTGTTACAATGACGTTTTCTCTTTAGGGATTCAAAATAGATGGAAAAATATAAGATATATTCACACCAAGAGGTGGACCTGATATTTTAGAAATATTTGGAGTCACAATGAATTTTATGTCCAAATTATATAATGCTTTCTAATTTGAAGTGTGATGGTCATGACTTGCAAATTTAGAATCCAAGTCATTGTTTGTTTATTTGTATGCAATAAATTAGAAAGTCTATTTATTTCATATTTTTTATTGAATTATGTGCACTTGGTTGTTCGAAAATCAATTAGAATATGTGAATTAATTGGATCAATTTTGCCAATTATCCCCCTTTTCCTTCAATTTGTTTGCCAATTATCTACATGTTGCCATGCAAATTAAAAATGTTTTTAATTCCTAAATCTCTAAGAGGTTATTATATAGTATAATACACAGTTGAAAGATCTACATAAACTCTTAGTAAATCATATATCAATTGTGTTGTCTAGAATCTGAATGGTGAAGGCGACTAAGCATTGATATGCTGATGGGTTATTTAATTAGCACCCTGCAACACTTGGTAGCAAAAGCGCTCCATGTTGGCATACTCTGCATGACTTGACTAAATCCATTTTCAGGAAGGGTAGCATGAGAAGTCATTGAGTACTTTAACAATCAAAAATGGAATAATAAATTGTACTAAGTGATGGTATATACTATATAACAACACCAAGTGTGTAAAGATCGAATTGCATGGATTGCTTGATTGTTGTTGTTTTAATTAGATTAAACTATGATAATAATCAAGAATTATTATTATTTACCATTAATCATGAGAGTATGGTTAAAAATTATTAATAATTAATTTAAACAAAATATGGATAAGTATTTGATGACATCTATGGTCTTCATTATTGTGAAAGACTCTGACACTATGGGTTGTACTTTTGAAGATGCTTATGCATAGTCATGACTCTAGAATAGAAATTTACATGGATCAGATTCTTTGTTTATCGAAAGAGATGATTTGTATGTATAGTAACCCCAATTCCCATATTATTGAGACGATGGTTGCAAAGGTCAAAGGGAAGTGTGACATGAAGCATGAATCCATGAAGGGATTAATCCACAAGAAAAAAAGAAGAATCAAGCTAGTGGCACATCTTCTAAAACTTCTACACATCTGACATCCTACAAGATGGATGCTTGCTATCACTGCAATAAATGGGGAGACCGGAAGCACGACTGTCCAGAATGCATGGCGTCCCTTGAGAAGGGCAAAAGAATAGCTTCGAGAGGTAACTCATCTATCTTTCATCATTGAAACTAACATACTCGTAGAACAAGAAGGTAGTTGGATTGTTGACCTTGGTGCCTCTATTCATGTATGCATTTTCTTGTATATGCTTCAGGAAATCAAAAATTTTGATGATGGGAAGATAGTAATCCACATGGAATTTGAAACAACAGTTGCAACAATTGCTATCAGGACGTGCCGGTTATCGCTTTCAAGTAGAAGAGTCCTAATTATTATAGTGTCTTTGTGTTCTTGATGTTAGAAGGAGCCTGTTATCTGTATCTAAATTAGTTAGACAGAGATATTTTTCTTCTTCTGTAATAAGTTTATCATAAATCGTTATGGTAATTTTATAGCCTATGATTCTCTAACAGTAGGTAGGCTCTGTGAATTGAATATACATGAATGTATCGTGAATGCCAATACCACTATTAATAATAAGACCCCTAAACTATCAAGAGAGGATGGAGATCATTTAACTATGATCTAGCATCAAAGACTTGGATATGTGTCTATTTATAGGATCAATAGACTAGTAAAGAACGGACATTAGGATTTTCTATAAGTCTGCAATTTACCAACTTGCAAACATTATATTCGTGGGAAAATGTCCAGGATACCCTTCTCTAAGAAAGGAAAAGGATGTGAATGTATACTTGACCTAATACATACCAATGTATACAATCCCTTTGTACTCTAACTTGAAATGGACATCAATATGTAGGCTTTATTGATGATCATCCACGGTATGGTTCTGTATTCTTGTTATGTCATAAACACGAAACCTTTGAAAAGTTCAAAGACTTCATGGCTTTAGTTGAGAACCAAATGGAAAAAAAGATAAAACAAGTTCAATCTGACTAAGGTGGCCATTGCCTCTCAGACGAATTCAAAGAATACCTTAAACAAATATGAATTATATCCAATCTCAATCCTCCGGGTACTCTTCAACTTAACGGAATTGTAGATTGATGCAACAGAACAATGTTGGATATGGTGAGATCAATGATGAGTAAAGTAAACTTACCTCTTAGAGACCACAACTTATATCCTAAACAAGATTCCATCTAAATCTATACCTTAAACCCCTAACGTGCTTCGATATGGCACTGAGTTGAATGTATGACATTGAAGAATTTGGGTTGTTTAGTCCATGCTAAAAATATGGATGCAAGCAAGTTGGAATCTCGCATTAGAGAGTGCTACTTCAATGGATACATAAATAATGGTATCACATACCAATTTTATGATCCTGAGATTCAAAAGGTACTTGCTTCTATAGATATAAAATTTCTGAAAAAAACATTTTTCCTAAAAATCAAGAAAGAAAAAAAGTTAAGGAACTAATTGAGACTAGTGAGATCGAGGAAGTTCACACACCAAAAACTGAAGAGATGATTGAAAATGGCATGAGCATTACCTTTTAGAAAGAGTTCTAGGGTTGTAAAATAACCTGAAAGGTACGGATTCCATGCATCAAAAGAATCTCATGATGATCCGACTTCATATGATGAAGCTTTGGGTGATCATGACATGGGTAGTTGGATGCTAGCAGTGAACTCTATTAAAGACTGTATGCACAAGAATGATATATGGACCCTCAAAGATCAACCTAAAGGGGTCAAACCCATTGGATGCAAATGGATCTTTAAGAGAAAGAGGAGACCCGATGAGAAGGTAGAGACATTCAAAGCATGGCTTGTATCCAAGGGATACACACAAAGAGAAAACATCGATTATGATGAGACATTCTCTTCTGTGGCCATGCTTAAATCCATCAAGGCATTGCTAGCTATAGCTGCACATCTCCACTATGACATCTGGAAGATGGATGTCAAGACAACATTCCTTAATGAATACTTATAATATAATATCTATATGGAGTAACCCCATGTTTTCATAGTTGAGTAAAGCAAAGTGTGCAAGCTAAAGAAGACCATCTATAGACTCAAACAAGCTTCTTGTAGTTAGAACATATGATTCGATGAAATCATAAATTATTATGATTTCGTTTAGAGTCCGGATGGGCCATGTGAATACAAGAAGCTTAGTGGGACTGCGGTTGTATTCATTGTGCTTTGTATATATGACATATTTATCATTGGGAATGATATTAATATGATGACCATTGTTCATATCAAGTTGTCCCATACTTTTGAGATGAAAGATCTCAGAGGAGACTCTTATAGCTTAGATTTGAAATTTATTCAAAAACAAAGAAAAGATGGCATTGGGCTATAATAATAAGGTTATATCAATAAGATATTGGGAAGATTCAATGTGGGTAATTTAATTTAATTAAAGGCTCCATTCCTTTAAGACAAAGTTCTCATATATCTAAAGGAATGACTTTTCAAACTATTGAGGAAAATAAAGCCATGGTTGAATGCCCTTATGCATCCGCTGTAGGAAGATTGATGTATGCCATGATGTATACAAGATCATATATTTGCCATGTAGTGGGAGTGGTAAGACCTTACCAATAATGTTATGGAGAGAAACACTTTACCACAGTAAAAAGCAACTTCAAATACCTAAGAAGAACTCATGATTATATCTTGGTTTCCGGAGATAATGGTCTCCAAATTTTAGGTTACACGGATTCAGACCTTCAATTAGATGTGGAGAAAGGAAATCAAATTCAGGGTTCTTATTCTTATTGAATGGTGGTGCTGTGAGCAAGAGAAGCAAGAAGCATGACATCAAGACTGACTCAACGACTGAAGCAAAATACATAGCTATATCAAATGCTGCTAGAGAGGTTGTGTGGTTACACATGTTCTTCTTGGAACTTGGCATAGTTTCTTTATTGGAATCTCACATTCCATGGCTCTGTGATAACATGGGTGTCATAGCAAAAAAAGGAACCCTAGTGACAACAAAGAAGCAAACACATGGAGATGAAATATCATATCATCCAGGAGATCCAGCAGCATTGTGATATTACAATCACCAAGGTTGCCTCTGTCACAACATTATTGATCTTCTTACCAAGCCTTTGACTCAATAGGTCTTTGACCAACATGTATTAAATATGGGATTAACAGTTGTACATGAATGACTCTTAAGGCTGGTGGGAGACCGTTCGACTTGTAAGCCCTTGATGACCCATTCATTAATAAAACTTATTATTTTCTCATCTCCATATGAGCCGATAGGTGAGTGAAAAGGCTACTATATATTTGGTGAGTTAAGAAGAAGCGAGCGAGCTGGAGACTACCTAGTGCAAATGGCCTGCCCATGAGAAAGAACCTAAGAGAAAGGCCTCAGACCAATGTGAGGAATGTCCCCTAGGTCTCTCTTGGACGACCGAAGGGCATGCAGTAGAGTGCAGTTCCTTTCCTGCGGGGACTTTTTAGCCAACTGTCGAACACCTGCACCAACATCATTGGTAGGCTTCAGGAAAAAGCCCGAGATTGCTTACGTAAAGTGGAAATAGAAGCGGATGAATATCGAGTGAATGGATATTCTGAGATAGAACGAGAAAAAGTGAATTTGATTAATGCTACTTCTGATAGCTTGGAACGATTAGAAAATTACAAAAATGAAATGAATATTTGTGAATACACTTAAATTAAGTTCCCTCTGTACAAATACGGTTAATGTCATTGTCATATTGAGTACCATGCAATTGAGAGGATACAACTGACATTTACAAGTGATATTCAATGTTGATCTCCAGTCTGAGAAAGAGATGGCAATCTTTCTCTAAAGAAAGATTTCTGACCAACTTCTCGATGCAAGTCCTCTGCATAAGAATAGTGATGCAGAGGTATTCGGATAGTCAAGTCAAAGAGTTGACTTGATGAGGTCCATCTAACTAAAACTTGAGTCATAATTGTCACGATCAAGCACACATCCTTTAACAAGAGATGAATGTATATCTATATACTTTAGTGTGTACCTTAGTTAGACCATTAGGTTGAAGACTTAACCAAGGTCCATACATCGACGAGTTGGTGTACATGTGAAGATATTTGAGAAGTGTGATCTCTCCAAGAAATCATATAGATTTATACTTGATCAATCAAGAGAAAGAGAGAGCTCACTCATAAGATATTCTGCAATCATAAAAATTTGCATGCATAATCATCTTGTTTATAAATAAAGACAAGAATTTGATATATTAATATATGGTTTTGGAAATTATATGATTAATATTGTCTCATAATTATTGAATGAGAAATTTATTATTATGTTTCAAAGAAGACAATCGAGCTAGGATTTGAACTTTATATATATCAAAGTCTTCCACCATGAAGGATGAAAGAGTATTGGTAATACTCTTGGTAAATATATCATAATAGGTCATCTACCTTGACACTTCCATTATGAGGTAATGATGAAATCGATTGGATTTTAGTGATTCCACTTCTTGGCTTAATGATATGAGAATTAATTGGGTTGCCACATTTCATTTGATTCCAATGTTCAATTTTAATTCCAATTTCAATGTCCAAAAGTTGGAAATAGAAATGGAAATAGTGATGAACTCAATTCATGAGCTCATTTTTAAGCTCCAAAAAGCTTGGACATTGATTAGGAATGGACATGGAAGCTGCGTTCAACTCATTGATACATTCTCCATCTCACATAGAGTGTGACACTTTTTATTGAGCTCATATAGAGTATGGATCGTTTCAGCTTGATCTCAAAAATAAGAGCGCATTACATTTTTCTAAAAGTGGTGTAAACGTAGAAATTGGATAGTTGTCCAACTTTCAAGTCACTATATGTATATTATATATTCTCCTCGATATTAATTCCAAGTATATGCATTTGTATCCCATGATTCCTAAATGAATTAGGACTGAATATGTGGATAATAGTTGTTATTATCATAACTAAATTCTAATAAAGATATTCTTGTGAATATGATTCACAAATACAATTCACTAATTTATATGAATAATGATTCATAACAATTACTATTTATATGAATTTGATTCATATAATTATTTTAAGGCACTTACAATAAACAATTTATATAATACCAGCATATAGGTCATGCAATTCTATATTAAGCAATTTATATCTTGTGTTAAGTAGGTAGTAAGATGGGATTGATTTGTGCTCCACTCTCTATTGTGAAGGGATTGTTGCACACTTTCAAAATACTACATTGCTTACGCATTCCGAACTTTGTGTTTTACGAATATGACTGAAGAAGCCGAAGATCAGAAGCGATAGGTAGAGTCTCCAAAGGTCAAAAGCAACTAAACTTAGGATTATTAGCCTCCCTCCTCTACCCAGAGGACACTCGTGATTGGTGGAACCAACCGACGATGTATGTCATTCAGTCTTACCTTTAACTTTTTTCTTACCGACTTCCACTTGATGATGATGATAATAATAATAATAAATTTAATATTAAACCTTCTTCATATGGGTTAGTAACTTAAAGGCAAAGTGGAGTTTAACCTCATAGTTAAAGAGTCTCTACCTCACCGCTGCAAATATCTATTTTTTGCAATCTTATGACTGCTATGGTTAAGAACATCGATTAGACTTTATCATAGTTTTATGTCACAACCCCCAATATCTATTTTTTGCAATCTTATGACTGCTATGGTTAAGAACATCGATTAGACTTTATCATAGTTTTATGTCACAACCCCCATGCTCCCAGCATATTTAAGTATCTAGTTAGAAATCATATTACATTTGCAATGTGAATGTTGATGTAGTTTTTTTTATGTAATTCTAGATCATTATATTAAGGACATCAAAAAATGACCAAATATATATGAGCCAATCAATCCACTTATAAAGTATATTTTATTGCACTCGACACACTATTAACATATTATAACATGATTACTTTTGTGCTTGTATTCAGATTGCATCACATAAAAGCTCCATCGAGATGAAAAGAAAAGTTTGTGTGTTAGATATATAGTAGCAGGTTTCATCTACTATGGTAAACATCCTATAGTATAATTTAGGTGGACTGATCTTGCAAAAATTTCACTAAGAATAAAGGACCAAGCTCCAAACCCTATGTACGTATACGTAGAATAAATTAGCTCAGCTCCTTATCATGAAGTGCTTGTAGTGGAATACTATGTGAAATACTGGTACAACATGTAACAAGGAGTCTTCAACTAGTATTATATGAATTATTTATTATGACATAAAAATTCATAATAAAGATATTCTTATGAATTTAATTCATATGAGATGAGCAGTGGAGATGAAGGCAGGGGAGATGATCAGAAGGACAGAAGCCAGGCCAGGTGGCACGGGAAGGAGCGGCCATGTGGTCGGCCCAAAGGACACCACGTGGCCCAATGGTAATTAAGGAAAAATAAGGAATAAAGACAAATTCAAAACGAAATAAAAGGAGGTAGAACTAGAAAAGGTCAAAACATGAAAGTTGTAGGTTTCTTATTGGAAAAAAAGTCAAAAGAGATCAAATACACCAGGAAATATTTTTGGAAGTGTTTTTAAAGGATTAAAAGCAATTATTTTAATAGTTTTGTTATTTTTTTTGTATTTTTAATTTCTTTAAAACCCATAATAAATATATAATATTTAATTCATTTTTTGGAGTTTTAAATAAATAAAATAAAAGGTTTAATTTTGTACAATAATTAGGGTTATCTATAGAAGAATGGTCTACTACTAATTAATTGGAATTAATGAAGATTTTAGTTAAAGTATTTATGCTTCAAGGATAATTAGGGAGTATAGTAATGATAAATCAGAGATTTATCAGTTATCCGCTACCTATCACTAGAGCTTCTCCACCTCATCCCATCCTATGCTCTTTCTGGAAGATTTTGGGCTCGAAAGCTTCGCTTCCATGCCCCAAAAGTAACCTTGCAGGTCTTGAACCAAATGGACCCCATATGGGGTTGATTCAAACTTAAAGACCAAGCTCTACATTGCCTGAATACATCGAGATGCCAGGACCCATCACTAGGTCCTGGACCTTTTTGAGACATCCATCCGACGTGGAAGGCTCCCAAGAATCTCCTGGACCCGTTCACATGGAGAATGGTGATCGGAGTCATGCTGGAGGATGAATCGAAGCTCATCAGAGGGCGGTTCTTGGAATGTTCTTTCAGACACTCCCAAAAACTTTTTATCAAAAGCGTTCGTCTCGTACAACAAGTAGCTGCTGTATCGGTGCGCCACTGGACGTTGGATCGTCAGGCAAGATCTAATCTCTATTATTCAAATGAACCGTCATCGCATCACCAGAGCTCAACACATGGCAAATGAATCCATCCCCACCATCTACCAGCACCATTGAGGGGTATTTTGCATCGATAGCCCCTCAGTTTTTGTATTTAATTTTTAGCTCAGAAACATTCATCTGCAGTTTAAATATTTTTGCAATATTTGCATTTGGAACCTCACCTTTAATTTAATTACGCTTAGGTCCTCTGCCACATCACCTCGCGTGTGCATACACGTGAGGTAGTTGGTCATTTTGCATTGGACCTCCTCTAGTTTTTTTAATTTAGTTTTAGTCCTATAGTTTTGATATTAAGTGTTATATTTTATGGAAAATTGCATCCAGGACATGAACTTTTTGTACTATTGGAGAAATACCCCTACTAATATTGCAATATATTTTTATTGCTTTTATTTTTATTAAATGTCTTTGATGCTCTGAAAATTCTAGGAAAATTAAGATAAAGTCATGATATTTAACTTTATTTCATATATTTTTGTGGAGGATTTTTATTCCATTTTTCTATTTATTAGAAATAAAAACAGAGATTTATTCCCTATTTGCTTAGAAAAATAAAAAAATATATAATAAGTTCTAAAAATTCCAAAAATTAAGGATTCTTTATTACTATATTTTGTAACTCCAGACCAAAAATCCTTAAAATTTAAAAAATAAAAAAAAAACTGAAAAATTAAAAACCTTAAAACCTTAAAAAATCAGGAAAAGTTATATAGTACCCAAAAATATTTATTTCTATTTCTGATTTTTGTCTTTATTGTATATTATATATTAAAAATAGTTTTGAAATTTTCAAGATATTTATTTATGTTTAACCCCAAAGCAATCTGGCCTATTATTATTAGTCTCTGTTTTGACATTTTTCATCAATTAAAAATACAAAAAAATGCAAAAAATATAAGGAAATTCACAAAAATAGAGAAAAATATTTAAAACACAAAAATATTTTATTTTCTAATTTTTGACTATATATAGTTATCTTTATAAATATAAAACTTTTTATATAGCTTATATACAATATTACTATATATTACTTATAATTATTGTTAGGGAAAATGGGATTGCCTCCAAGGGGAGCTATCTTAGCTCCCCCGACCCATTTTACTTTTTTTTTTTATTTTTTTAAAAATACTTCATGGAATTTCATGAATATATCCCTATATTATGTCACTTAAATTTCGTGTGAAACAGAGACTCCTACGGCCTCCATTCAGACGAGGTTGATTTGAACTATTTTACAACCGTTAAAAAATGATTGTCTAGATGAGTCATAGTAGTCTCTCTTTTACACGAAACTTGAATGACATAATTGGGATATAGTGATGAAGTTCCGAGGAAGTATTTTTCAAAAAAAATTAAAAAAATTTGGAAAATGTGGCAGGGAGCTAAGTTAGCTCCCCAAGGGGCAGTCCCATTTTCCCATTATTATTAATAGTTATAAATCCCTATAAATATTTTAAACCCCTAAAAAAGGATTGTTCCTATTTGTATTTTCTGGATTTTTATAGATTTTTTATTATTTATATAACATATATAGTGCTTATATTATACCTCTTTTTATATGTATCTATATAAATTATACCTTTTATACCTTAAAAAGAAAATTAAAATTATAAAAAGAAAAAAATTATAAAATAAAAAATATACAAAATATAAAACATTAAAAATCTATAAAAAATTCAGTATAATTGAAAACCCACAAAAGTTAGAAAAACCTAATGAAAAAGCAAAAACATTTGTTGATTTCCTCTTAGATTATCAATTTTTGTGACTATACACGTTTCTCCTTTGTGTTTCGACTCCTACACTTGCGTACTATACATACTTTTTTGTAGAGTACAATAAATTTTATCACACTTATATACATTGTTCATTTATTCTGTGGGTTGATTGTTAATTGACATGCTTTGATCATGTGTCGAGTGTTGTGAGAGCAGTCGATACAACAATTGTCGGATTTGATTTGCCGAACACCGTAGGTCCTCCAAGACCAGACATTCGACACCTTATATTTCAACATTCATCAAATGGCATTGTTGCTAGGGAGAAACACTTAGGATAGATTTTGTGGGTATTATTTTTCCTATCATTTTCTGCTTTACTTTCCTTGGTTTAAATAATTAATTATCTATGTTAATACAGCTTTGTTTGTTGAATTTCTTGCAAGAGACCGCACGGCTAAAGCGACTTCTTAGGAAGTCAGTGCATCCGAGTTGCGATGAGATTGACCCTTCTTCTTTTAAGCCAATTGGAAAGAGTAAGAGAGATAGAGACAGAGAGTGTGTGCATAGCAGAGCAGATATTAGTGTAGAATCTATCTTTTATTTTTGTAAGAGAGAGACATTCATTTTATTTCTTATTATTATTTTGTAATAATACAGCTGGACACTTGAACTCTCACGCCTATTTTACCAAGTGTTGTTGGAGGCTCACTGGTTTCTGTCACAATTTTCACCGACTTCTACACTTTTATTCACCCTATTTTCCCTCTTATTTTCTTTATTTCTCATGATTTTGTCTTTCTGCTTTTATTTTCATTTATTTTCTGTGATTGTGCTTGTAGATTTTTAGGATTGCTTGATCGAGCAGATTAGGTCTAAATCCCTAATATTTGCATGCTCTTGTAGTCCGCGATTGTATCTAGATCAAAATCAAATTGTGATTCACGATAATAGCAATTCCTGCTTAGGGTGATTTCACCGCTTTGCATTATCATATAGATTAGGTTTAAAATTCTTGTCTTGCATCCCGCATGGAGAGAGCAGGGAAGCGTTGTAAGTCTTCTATCTGAGCACTCATCATTTTGACACAAGGGTGAGATTTCCATCCTAGTGTCACCTTGCATTGTTTTGCTGCTATCTCCCTTTTTATAACTTAATATCTAAAGAAAAATCTAAAAAAATAGATGATCATTATTGAATAATACTAAAAAAAGGGAAACTCAAAAAATTAAAACAAGGGGATGGCTAATAAACTGACTCTAATTAAAATTTGTAATGGACATCATTGTTTGGGGTTCACAAAGCTCGCATTGTATTCAAGTACATTCCATACAAAGTGAGGTACGACCCTTAAGGAATAGAGCAAAAATCATGATATATGGCTGCCTCGATTATCACCTAAGACGGTGAAGTATTGGTGCTTCTATCGTACGTTGGCGAGTACGGACTTGTTGACGATGGTGTCCTCGCCTTGTGTAGAACATCCGACTTGGTCTGAAATACTGAGCTTAGGACATGCCCTCACGAGTGAATATGTCTCATCATCTTGCGTTCTAGTGCCTCATTTTGAGGAAAGTATTGGTTTTGCCTATCAATTTCATCTTTTATTCTTTAGCTGAGTATCTCCCTAGCCACGAGATCGAGGACTCAAAAAGTGTAGATCACATGTTACAAAGGAAGTGGAAAGTACAAGATAATTTTCTGGCAGTACTCACCCTCCTATAGGGTTAGCCCTATAAGGACCTGTTATAAGATTTGTCTAAATAACAACAATAAAATTGAAAATATATAAATAGGCGATCCTTTACATCTTTAAGATTTTCCAGTTTTCACTAAGGGTTAATTATTTAATTATAAATGAGAGAAAATGTGTCATTGTGACCAACAAATGAATCCAAAAACAATCAAACATCACCTTTTGTTTAACCACTTCAGACGAGCGAGACAATCATACACTCCACACAAGATAGGAGTGCAGTCAATACCGTGACTGCTCACTTAGCCCAAGTGACTAAGCAACAATTAACCCACACAATAAAGAAATAAAGCAATCAAATATGGATGTGTGAATCAAAATTTATTATAACCCTACAATGAAATGCGTATAGTGATAAGGGGTAGGGGTCAAACACAGGGAGACAAGTCGATGTAGAAGATATATTAATTATAAATAAATAATGAATAATTAAAATAGGTGTATTTATATAATTTATTCTTAATTAATCAATTAATGTTTTGTGGATTTTTTATTTTAAATATTTTTTTATCTTTTATTTTTATTTTCATTTTATCTTTATCTGATTATTTATTTATTTATTAATCATGTAATAAGAGAGATATATACATATCAATATAGGTATGTATATAATATAATAAGTATAATATTGTGATATATAATGTAATAAATACAATAAATATATAAAAATTAGAAAATATAAGAAGGAACCATCCTTTTTATTTTTTTGAAGGATTTAAAATATTTAAAACATATTTATGATGATTAATAGTAATTTTAAATATATTTAACTATATATAGGTATATTATACAATATAGGGTATTATAATTACTAAAGTCATAAATAGTCAAAATTTATTAAATAATTTTTTGTGTCTTTTTAAGTTTTATTATATTTTTATGATTTTTATAGTTTTTTTCTAATTTTTCAAGTATTTTCAAAGTCCAAAATCTTCAAAATCAGGGACTTTTTAAAGGGGTCAATTTTTTTAGATTTAAAAATAATAAATGGATTCAAAATTCTCAAAACCGATTTTAATACTTAGTAATATATACATATATAATAAAATATAAAGCAGAAACTAATATTTTTGGGGGTTTTGTGGATTTTTTTATAATTTTTATCAAGATTTTGGAGCTTTTAAATTTTTAGCGATTTCATTTTTTCTATATTTAGGTAGTTTTTGTTTGGAGGTACAATATACAATAATAGATAAGTATTAATTTCTATGGAAGTTATAAAGATGGTTTTATATTTTTTTAATTTTCTAATGCAAAGATGAAATAAATGTGCTCTTTGTGATTTTTAATAAATAGGAAGTACATGAAAAATATAGAACAAAATATGGGCATAGAAGAGCTATGCATCAGGCACACAACCTTATTTTTCTGTGATTTTTGGAGATATATGATATGATATTTATAGAAAATAGACAATCATTCACAAAAATAACTAAACTAGCATGGGTACTTTTTGCAAATTAAAAATAAATGCGAAAGGCCGTGTGAAAAAAACACCAGAAGTTTTCAACATCAACTTGATTTTTATATATTCAATTGAAATACACAAAACCAGAGGGGCTTGCAAGTAATTTATCCAACTCACATGGGGACCCACATGAGCTGAGCTGGTAGGGGCGTCATTTGCAATATACAAATAGTATAGGGGCTTTAGAGTAATTATCCCACAAATTTTTTAAATAAACTAAAATATTTACAACATTCTTTACAAAATACAAAAGTGGAGGGGTGTTCAGTGTAATTTACACCCTTAAGGCACGCTGATCGGATCGTCCTTCGCGTGCCATGTATATAATAGGATGGCCTGGGAGATGTAACGCTTCGTTCGAACTGGACAACCTAGATTAGATCTGGGTCGTATGGATGATCTGATGGCAGGGAAGAGGTCTTCAAGATTTGTGAAGAACATGACGAGGTTTGCTTCGATCCCGTCGCTCTCTATCCTTCAACGGCACCTTCAATATCCGACGACCACTATGAGTTGCTAAGGCACCTTTGTAGGTGCTGGTGGGGTTCATATGGCATGATGAATCTTCGGGAACCCTGATTTCTCTAGGTGACCTGGAGCTTGTCGAGGTCGGAACTTGGACTCCAAAAGGGTCCTTTTGGACCAAAACCTGCACCAAAAGGTCAAAACGAATGAGGGCTACTCCCTCATCTCATCCTTGAAGATGAAATGCATGTGAGGTGGAATGGGTATGGAGCTCCAGCGAGGAGGTGGCAGATGGAGCTTGAATCCTAGATCCATGATGGATCTGGGTTGGCTGAATGGGTGGAAAGATGGAACACGCGAGGGAGGACGTGATGGAATGAAGATCGAAGTGGATTACAGTCACAAGCACAATGACTTGACCTGGAGTTCTAACTCCATGCCGAAACAGGGGTCGTAATTAAACTTAATCCTAATGATTAACTGCAAAATTAAAGGCGAAAATAGATATTAGAGACTAACTATTACCTAGAATGCAAAGAAAAAGGGCCTCAACCAAGCCAGAGACCTGGGATGCTGGACCTCTAGCGAGCTCGTCGGTGGTGGTTGGATTGACCCTTTGAGACATTCCTCCGTGCTGTAGATGGCTGCTTTAGGCTTCTGTCACCAGCCACGAGCTCTAAAGCCAAGTTTGAGGAGCTAAGGCCTCTCCAAGAGTGATCAATCCCAAAATGATGGAGAAGGACATAGTTTTATAGGTTGATGAACAAAGAATTTAGAGGTGAAGTTGCGTGTAGTGGAGGAATGGTTGGTGGGAGAAGTATAGTTGGCGAGGATGGCATTCGTGCGAGGATCAGAAGTGGTGGAGGTTGAGGGCGATGGCGTGCATGGATGATGCATGGAAAACGAGAGAAACCCTATGAGTTCTGACATGAGTCAGAGGAAGAGAAGGACAGTTGACCTGAGGTCAACTCTTGGAGGTTCCTGGTTGGTCCACGTGGACCAACCAGGAAAAAGAGAGTGAAAATAATTTTTAAAATCCTTTAAAAGTAAAAACGAACTAATTAATTTAAGGTTATAAAATCGAAAATGTTTCTAATTTTATGTAGTATTATATTTATTTATTTATTTATTGAGGTGTTTTATTATAAATTACTATTTACAAGTATAATTATAGGTATATTTACCTATATGTAGTGTATTTTATTTTTAATTTGTATTGTATATTTTATTATTATGTACAAGTATTTTATTTATTTTTAGTTTATTTAAATACATATTTGGGTATTTTTGTTGTATTTTTATGAATTTATATGTGCACTTAAATAATTGTGTGTGTAGGGTTAAAAGGGGTTGCACCCTAGATGTAGCCAACAGGTTGCACCCATCTCCATTCCCCCCCCCCATTTTTTATTTTTTTTGGAAAATAAAAATATGTATATTCATCACCATATCCCTCTAACATGAAATTCCAATTTCATCAAAAATAGAGACTCCTATGCCCTCCATACGAAGGGGGTCAATTTCATCAATTGAGAGACCGTTAAAATTTGAGAGTCTTGATGGAGGGGATAGATGTCTCGGATTAAGTCAAATTTTGAATGACACCATGGTGACATATTGTGATCTAAATTCCAATAGGTTTCATTTCAGAAAAATAAAAAAATATAGGGAAAAAGGGGTGGGAGCATGTAAGTTGGCTATACCCAGAGAGCATACTCATTTTCCCCATATATATATATATATTATGAGTATATATAGGTATACTTTATCTATGTATTTGGATGTATTATTTATTCTAATTTTAATTTCATGATTTTAATTTATTTTAATTATGGATATGTGTTTCAAATAATATTTACAATTTTATAAAAAATAAAAGAATTAAAAAATATAAAGAATGAATGTATTGAATATAATATATAGAGATAGTGCACAATGGGGTCCAAAACCTAAATTTTGCATCTTAGCTCCAAATTAAATGAAACCACATTCATTTAATAGCTTATTAAAAGTTATATATAATTAAAGATGATTTTGGTCAATTTTGATATAATGGAGAAGATACATGCCCATGAAGTTTTAGTTACGCCTTTTTATTCTGTATCCCAGGCACATTGTGATGAAATCATTTTTGTATTTTTTGTATTTATATATATTGTTCATGTTTAGATTTATTGATTTGATGTGTAAATAATAAAGAATAAAATATGTCCCAAAAGGTAATTATTTGGCTTTATATTTAGATTTTGCAGACAGTGTAACATCTTCCCCTACTTTATTCCTTGTCGACTAAGTCATCATGATGAATGGGTCTCGGGGGCTAGGGTCACTCAGTGTCTTTGACACTTCATTCTTTTTCTTTTCTTTCCTTTATTCTTTTATTTTGGAATTAAATACAATAAATATACAATATTTTATACAATATTTGCACACTTTATAGAATGTTTAATTTCACAAATTAATGATATATATATATATATATATATGTATTTAGCTCATGGTTGAAGTCCAAAATGAAATGATAAAGGTGATGAAATGAGGATTCATCACCCTCGTCAACTAGCTACAAAGAAATGAAGCACCTTCAGTCCCATCTGCTCACACTCAACGTGTAATCTCCAGCACCCCCGTGCCATTTCTTTTTGCCTTGATATGAGAATGAAAATGTTTTTGATTTATACTCCATGAACATTATCATCCTTTTTGAACCTGGATGGCATTCTTAGATTGTACTAAATGCCGATGCCCCCAAATTCTTTTTGATTTTTCTTTGTTTTTTTGACTTGCTTGGTTGTTGGGAAATTCATTGCTGCAACTCTATTTTGATGAATGAAATATGATTATTTATATAAAAAAGTTCATTTATATTCTAATTAAAGGGACTAACCCTGGAGTACCAATGCGATCAAACAAACTTAGATTTATAAATAATGCAATCCTAATACAGAAGAATATATATTGAGCAGCAACAAATGAAAAATATAGAGTATCCTCATGATCAAACAAAGTCATCAATAATTTTTCAATTCAATATTAAGCGATGATCAGTTCAATTTATGAAAAATAATAACATATAAGTATCTCTATATAAAGCATTGCTAATGACATAACTATGGATAAGGTATTTGTCACTGATTACTAAAATAAAAAATCATTTAGCGATGGATAGTGTTTGTCACTATATGTTTAGCAACGGTTGATACAGAGACGAATGTAAAAAATAAATGTCATCGTAGACTAAATTTATTGTAGTATATATCCTATCATATATATCTTCAAATTAAAGTATTGATCGCAAGAAAGAAGGAAATAATCGACCGGTTAATATAGATCCTTTATCTATTATTTCTGTCAATTTTTTTGAACTTCACGTGTAGGAATTGCATACGTGCGAATTATATACCTAATTAATGGCAACAAACAAGATCGAGCCCTATGTCGAGACCTATGATGCGTCTCATCTCAGGGCTCTACAACGTTAATGTCATCAGGCATGGTCCATTGGACCTTCCCGGCTCCACTTGAACGTGTGAAGGAGCAACTGATCAGTGCAGCTCCTGCCTGTGAAGGAAGATGGACGTTATATTTTGATTGTGCATGTGAGCTGCGAGAGACTGTTTACAACAGTCAACAAAAAAGTTGTATTCAACAGTTTCCAGCAGATGACAGAAACAAGCAACGAGAGCTTCACATGAGGAGGTTGGTTTAGCAGAACGATGCATGGAATATTCTCTAATATAAAATATATTCCACCATTCTCTTCTATTTGTTGAGATTTATCCTGTGAAGACTGATTGGTTGAAAACAAGTAGAAAGCATTGCTGATGTGGTTGATCTCCCTCATGCCTTCTGATTGGCTGAGAGCTCTTGGGCTGGATTGCTGAGGTGTCTGATCCACCTCCTGCATTCTGATTGGCTGAGAGGTGTTGGGTTGGATTGCTGAGATGCTTAATCCACATCTTGCATCCTGATTGGCTGAGAGCTGATGGTGGGGATTGCTGAATGCTTGGTATTCTCTTATTGTAGTATAAAAGGAGCCCTGTGGCATCACATATTGTATCCCAACATCATTCAAACAATAGTAGAGAGAGTCTGGTGTAAGCAAGTGGAGTAGGCACATTGCCGAACCACTATAAATCCTTGTCTTGTGCGATTGTGCGTGCTTTCTTCTTCGATTGTGGTTCAAGTCTTGTGGTGCTTGATCGGATCCGTCCCCTACAACTTGTATCAGAGCAAGGTTCGGAGATCAACCTCTACATAGATGGAGGAAGAATCGAAGGTCAAGATCGAGATGTTCAATGGATCGAACTTCGCGTTCTGGAAGATGCAGATTGAAGATGTTCTATATCAGAAGGATCTCTATCTTCCGATCGAAGGGAAGAAGCCTGAAGCCATGAAAGATGATGAGTGGAAGGTCCTAGACCAAAAGGCTCTAGGAACGGTAAGGCTCAGCCTTGCTCCATCGGTGGCTTCAAATATCGTAAAGGAGACGACGACGACGACGAATCTTTTCAAAGCTCTTGAAAAGATGTACGAGAAGCCATCTGCATCAAATAAGGTGTATTTGATGAAGAAGCTTTTCAATTTAAAGATGAGTGAGAACTCCGTGGTGGCTTCACACTTGAATGATCTGAACAGCATCATCAACCAGTTGGAGTCTGTCAAGATCGTGTTTGATGATGAGGTAAAAGCTCTTTTACTTCTTTCTAGTTTACCTGATAGTTGGAATGCTTTAGTTGTAGTGGTTAGCAACTCCTCTGGTTCTGCAAAGTTGAAGTTGGAGGATGTTGCTGGTCTTCTTCATGGAGAAGAGGTACGACGAAAGACGTCTGGGGAAGAACACTCATCAGGTTCTGCCTTGAATACAGAAGGAAGAAGTAGGAAGAGCTACAGGAACCAAAAGCATTCCAAGGGAAAGTCAGTAAGAGGAAGATCCAAATCCAGAGGTCCGAAATCTGTGGTCTGCTGGAATTGCAATCAAAGGGGGCATTACAAGACAGAATGCAAGGCCCCAAGAAAGCAGAAAGGAGAAAATGATAAAGGTAAGAACACTGTAAATCTTACTGATGATGATGATAGCGATGCTTTAGTATGTGTTGTAGATGCTAGAAGTGAGTCATGGATTGTGGACTCGGGTGCTTCATTTCATACCACTCCACAGAAGGATATCCTCCAAAATTATGTGAAAGGTGATTTTGGAAAGGTATATCTGGGAGATGATGTATGTTGTAGCATAATTGGAAAGGGAGATATTGACATATCCCAACCCAATGGTGGCTTCTTGGGATTGAAGAATGTTAGACATGTACCCAGTCTAACAAGGAATCTTATATCTGTTGGACAGCTATCAGAAAGCGACATGGTGACATCATTCGATTCTGATTCGTGGAAGATGTCAAAGGGATCATTGATCCTTGCTCGAGGTAAGAAAGAAGGAACCTTGTATATTGCATCATGTTCATATGACAGGATAAATGTTGCATCATCTGGGTGTGATGCTAACACTTGGCATAGACAGCTTGGTCACACGAGCGAAAAAGGAATGAAGATCATGCAGAAGAAGGGAAAGTTGATGGGATTGCAGACCGTTGATCTGGACTTCTGTGAAGATTGTATCTTGGGAAAACAGAAGAAAGTCAGTTTTACAAAGACTGCAAGAGTACGAAAAACTGAAAGACTGGAGCTGGTTCATACAGACGTATGGGGTCCATCTCAGGTACCTTCCCTTGGAGGATCACATTATTTCATTACTTTCATTGATGATGCAACTAGAAAACTGTGGGTTTATTTTATCAAACATAAATCCAATGTATTTGAGACCTTCAAAATGTGGAAGGCCTTAGTTGAGACTGAGACAGGTTTAAATTTGAAATGTCTCAAGTCAGATAATGGGGGAGAATACTGTAGTGAGGAGTTTGAATCATATTGTTCCAAGAACGGGATCAAGAGATTGAAGACGGTCCCAAAAAAGCCCAGACAGAATGGTGTTGCTGAACGCATGAACATGACTCTTCTAGAGCGTGCGAGAAGCATGAGGTTACATGCAGGCCTACCAAAGCGACATTGGGCTGATGCAGTGAATACATCTGCATACTTAATCAATCGAGGTCCGTCTGCTGCTTTAGATGGGGATCTTCCAGAAGAAACGTGGACAGGAAAGGAGGTAACACTTTCTCATTTACGTGTCTTTGGATGCATAGCTTATGTTCACATTGAACAGGAAAACAGAGGAAAGCTTGATCCCAAAGCAAGGAAGTGTATCTTTATTGGCTATGTTACAGATAACTATGGATATAGATTGTGGGATTTGGAGAACAAGAAGACAAAGAAGTATTGATGTCACATTCAATGAGTCTTCCTTATAAAAGGATGAATTGATAAAAGGAAAGACAACGAAGGAGCCAGACTTTGTGGAATTTGATGAAACTCCTGAACAAAGCACATCACAGCCAAGTGATGAGAATGTTCAACCCATCCCACAAAATAATCCGCAAACTCCGGTACTACGGAAATCTTCCAGAATCAGCAAACCCACTGCAAGGTATTCACCTTCTTTGAATTATTTATTGCTGACTGATAATGGTGAGCCTGAATGCTTTGATGAAGCTATACAAAGTGAGGCAAGGAATCAGTGGGAGTTAGCCATGGATGAGGAGATGAACTCCATTCCAAGAAGCAAAACGTGGGACTTAGTCCCACTACCGAAGGGAAAGAAGGCTCTGCACAACAAGTGGGTGTACAGGGTGAAGGAGGAAGCTGATGGTTCCATTAGATACAGGCTCGACTAGTGGCGAAGGGCTTTCAACAGAAAGTAGGAGTTGATTTCACTGAGATCTTTGCACCTGTTGTAAAGGTCACAACCATAAGAGCAGTATTGAGCATTTTTGCAGCTGAGAACCTACATTTGGTGCAGTTGGATGTTAAGACAACATTTCTCCATGGAGATCTTGAGGAGGACATCTACATGCAACAACCAGAGGGCTATGTAGCTGGAAAGGAAGACATGGTATGCAAGCTCAGAAAAAGCCTTTATGTCTTGAAGCAGGCACCAAGACAATGGTACAAAAGGTTTGATGATTTCATGAGAAATACTGAATTCCGCAAATGTCATGCTGACCATTGTTGCTACTTCAAGAAACTTGGTGTGTCTTACATCATTTTATTGTTGTACGTAGATGACATGCTTGTTGCGGGCTCATGCAAGGAAGAAATAACAAATCTGAAGGCACTGTTGTCTAAGGAGTTTGAAATGAAGGACCTAGGTCCTGCACAGAAATCCTAGGAATGCAGATTAGCAGAGACATGAAGAACAAGAAGCTGAGATTGTCTCAATCAGATTACATCGAGAAGGTACTAAAGAGATTTAATATGAAAAATGCAAAATCTACTCTAACACCTTTAGGAAGCCACTTCAAACTTTTAAAGGAGAAAGAACCTGCTACGAAGGAGGAGCATGAGTACATGTCAAAGGTACCTTACCAGTCTGTTGTTGGTAGTTTGATGTACGCAATGGTTTGTACAAGACCTGACATCTCCCATGCAGTGGGAGTTGTGAGCAGATTCATGGTGAATCCTAACAAGGAACATTGGGAGGCTGTGAAGTGGATTTTACGTTATTTGAGAGGCACCTCTAACGTGTCATTGTGTTATGGGAATACTTTCATTTCTATTCGAGGTTTTGTGGACTCAGATTTTGCAGGAGATATCGATGGCAGGAAAAGCACAACAGGGTATGTCTTTACCATGGGGAGTGGAGCCATTAGCTGGATCTCTAGGCTCCAGAAGATAGTGACCATCTCGACCACGGAAGCAGAATATGTGGCGGCAACAGAAGTTTACAAGGAAATGATATGGTTGAAAGGTCTGATGAAAGAACTGGATAAAGAATGTGAAGATTGTCAATTATCCAGCGACAGTCAAAGTGCAATTCATCTTGCAAAGAATTCCGTCTTTTACTCGAGGACTAAGCACATTGATGTGAAGTACCACTTCATTCGGACGCATCTAGAAGATGGACAATTTAAGGTGAAGAAGATCCACACATTAGAAAATCATGCTGATATGTTCACAAAGTCTGTAACAGTGGAGAAGCTGAAGACATGTTCAGCTTCTATTGGTCTTCAAGCATAGAAGACAAGGGAAAGCTCACACCAAGACTATTGAAGATGTGGTGTATACCACAAATCAGTCTTCAAGTGGGAGATTGTTGAGATTTATCCTCTGAAGACTGATTGGTTGAAAATAAGTAGAAAGCATTGCTGATGTGGCTGATCTCCCTCCTGCCTTCTAATTGGCTGAGAGCTCTTGGGCTGGATTGCTGAGGTGTCTGATCCACCTCCTGCATTCTGATTGACTGAGAGGTGTTGGGTTGGATTGCTGAGATGCTTAATCCACATCCTGCATCCTGATTGGCTGAGAGCTGATGGTGGGGATTGTTGAATGCTTGGTATTCTCTTGTTGTAGTATAAAAGGAGCCCTGTGGCATCACATATTGTATCCCAACATCATTCAAACAATAGTAGAGAGAGTCTGGTGTGAGCAAGTGGAGTAGGCACATTGCCGAACCACTATAAATCCTTATCTTGTGTGATTGTGCGTGCTTTCTTCTTCGATTGTGGTTCTAGTCTTGTGGTGCTTGACCGGATCCGTCCCCTACACTATTACCTTCTCCCTCAAAGCCACTCCCCTAATTTTTCGAGAGGATTGTCCGTGTAGCTATCTTTTTTCTGCGTTGGCATATCTTTTTTCTGGCATATTTATAAAGAAACTTGAAAGAGCTAACCACCGAAAGAACGAGTGTATGCTTATACCATTGAAAATGTTCGTCTAAAAGAGAAAAAGAAGGGGGCGATTGTGATGATGTGGTTGTTAGGATTATGATCATATTAGGATTGTGAATCCTAAAGGGAATGGCCTCTTGATCATAATAGTAGTTGAGTTGTAATCTATTTTTAATTCTAATGAGAATATGACTATATGGTTGTAATTGAGCTACATATAGAGGGAGATAGAGGCATTGCCTCCATACAAGAAGTGGAACAATGAGGGAACGGTGAGATTTGTACCTATTCTACATCTTAGTGAGTTTCTTCTCCGACGGTTGCGAGAGGTGATCGACCATCGTCATATCCAATTCTTTTTTTCTTCAGGTACTTTTGCGGTGGCGGATGATTACACATATGCATCCGTATTTGGAATTCATCCGATTTCCAAATAGAGGCAATACTGGTGGTTCATATCCCAGCATTGATAGCAGTCAGAAAAGTATGGATGCAATCAATTTGATCACGAGGTGCACTAATATTTCAAATCAGGGAGTGCCTTGGCACAAATGAATATAGTGGACCCAGTAAGTAGATCGAGCACCTATCTCAATGACATTTATATATGCAGGAGGTCAAAAGTGGTGGTTAATTTTCTAATATGGATAAAGGTGAATATATAACGAATCCTAGACAAAAAGTTGTTATAAAGGATCAATATTTCTAAATAAAGGCTTGAATCGGAATTCGAAAATTAAAGTTCGAATTTATCAACAAGGACATGCATCTGCAGTAATACATTCACGAAGAGGATCATCAGCGGTAACGAGAGTTACACCAAAGGTGTTGCAATCCTCTTTAATTTTTTTGTGATTTCAATCCAAAATCCAACTTTATAGATTGAATTTTAGATTAACGCTCTACATATCCTCATCTTAGTTGCTATTTTGTCGTAATGGTTTAAGATTTGGGTCTTTTGTAAATGGAATTTAAGTTGCTTAGATTTTGACCAAATATTTGATCAGTAAGATAAAATAGCAAATAAGTTCGAATTTCAGTGAAATTTGGAGGATATGTAGAGCATTAATCTAAGATTAAATCTATAAAGTTGTATTTTGAAATCAAATTCGTAA
Organism: Ottelia alismoides; assembly: GCA_037367405.1. Classification (NCBI taxonomy): domain Eukaryota; kingdom Viridiplantae; phylum Streptophyta; class Magnoliopsida; order Alismatales; family Hydrocharitaceae; genus Ottelia; species Ottelia alismoides. The sequence continues at coordinate 617,870 of JAZKJV010003337.1, read as the reverse complement.
AAAATAAAAGAAAAAAGAATACAGCTCTCATAAAATAAAAAAGATTACAACACCTATGTTGTAACTCTCGTTACAGCGGAGGATCCTCTTCCATACATTCACATACAAAGTTATGATAATTGTTACACGGCCTTTGTTACAAAGATGCAACAGCAGAGGTTTGAAAAGAAACTTAGAAGCTGGACATCAACATATTGGTCGCTCAGTTCCATCGAACTTGTAAAAGGATACCGGAATATATATGAAGACAGCGAACAGAGGATCAAAGCTATCAAACAAATTAAAAACCATATCATGTGATCCCACAAGGATCCATTAAAAGTGTCCATCTCTCACGATCACCAATGGTGGAAAATTAGACCGACGAGGATACGAAGTCGACGCAGGCGAGCCTCCTGACCACAACGCATTGTGCGGAGGATACGATGCCGACGCCGACGACGCTTCCGACCATTCCGCATTGTGGGGAGGATTCGTTTCGGACCACTCTGCCGACCCCAATTGTTCATGGGGTGGGGGATCTGGATCCAATATATCGTTTGGAGGATAGTAATGTTCTGGAGTTGGCGTAACTGCAGGGACGTCTGTCCTTGGCTTTGGCTTCGATCTATTGCGCAGTATCATGAGGATGACCAGTGCAGATAGTGCAACGAAGCCACATATAACGGAAGGAAGGATTATCTGCAGCTTCACGCGATCCTTACTGTCGCGCCCATCCACATGCTGCGACCACGGCAACGACGTTGGTGGGGCTACGAGGGACCTCGGAGGTGGTGGTGACTGACTCTCTGGTGGAGGAGTTCTGACGAGCTGCACCGGAGGAGGCTCATAAGCCGGTGGTGGTAGAACCACATTAGTTGGTGGCGGAGACTCGATTGCGGGTGATGTTGGAGGAGGCACATTGACTGGAGGTGGAAGAACATTAATTGGTGGCGGAGACTCGATTGCGGGTGATGTTGGAGGAGGCACATTGACTGGAAGTGGAAGAACACTAATTGGTGGCGGAGGCTCAATTGCCGGTGGAATTGGAGGTGGATCATAAGCAGGAGGTGGAAGAACTACATGAGATGGCGGTGGAGGCATACTGGCTGGTGGAATTGGAGGAGGATCATAAGCCGGAGGTGGAAGAAGTACAATAGATGGCGGCGGAGGCTCAATCGCAGGTGGAGTTGGAGGAGGATCGTAAGCAGGAGGTGGAAGAAGTACAATAGATGGCGGCGGAGGCTCAATCGCAGGTGGAATTGGAGGAGGATCATAAGCAGGCGGAGGTGGAAGAAGTACAATAGATGGCGGCGGAGGCTCAATCGCAGGTGGAATTGGAGGAGGATCATAAGCCGGAGGTGGCAGAGTCGACGAAGGTGGGCTACCGACGGGGGTTGACCAGGAGGAGAACGCATCGGAGTCGCTGTACTGAAGGGCGCAGGCTGTGAGGGTGACGGTGGCGACCCGCATATTGCCGCAGTAGCCGATGACGATGCTCGTGGCATTGATAATGCAGTCTTCGCACGTGTTTCTGTAGTTGCAGCGAGCTCTGCCGAAGATTTCGTCGGGGAAGACCCCCTCGCTCGTCTCGTAGTAGAGATCGTCCTGAGTCCAGAGTAGAATGTCGGCGAGGAGAGTTATGAGGTTGTCCTGGTAGACGCTGCCGCTGTCGTAGGTGCCATCTTCTACACTGCAGTAGTAATCGGCGGTTACGCTTGGGCTTCCGAGCAAGAGGAGAACGAAGAATGGTAAGAAGGGGGAGGTGGAGGAGGGTGAAGAGGAAGAAGAGGTTGGCATTGACGAGGAGGAAGGGAGAGGCACACGACGGTTGTAAATTCCACTGTAAAGGAAACACCTGAACCTGAACGTGCCCATCCATCTTCAACCATATTTTCATGATTTTTATATAAGGGAAATATATTTTAATGGAAGATTACATATCAAATCAATCTACCCGTCCGCTAATGACTAAAGAGCATCATACATTGCATGAACAACTATCTTAAACAGGCGAAAACACTGTAGTTTTGCTTCAGCGTTCAATATAGTTTGTAGCCGTTCGGCTTATTGGATTTAGAACCACAATCTAGTTATGTGCAACCGTTTAAGAAAAGGCTTTCAACCAAACAAATTCGGGCTTAAATCTCGTAAAACCTATAGGGGTAGAAAAGCAAACACCTGAGAAACAACGTTTTGCAGAATTGTCAACATAAGCAGGTAGTAAAGAACAGTTGACATGATCAGACCAAGGCCGAAAACCTTTATATATATCCATCGTATGTTATTCTAATTATATTAATGATCAGAGCCCAAAACTCGTCTGCTATGTACTTATTTGCTACATGAATGACCTATGATCTTTCTCTTAAATAAAAAAACATCGCTGGGGAAAGGTAGAAGGAGGTGCGGCGGCAGTCGTTAGAAAGGAGGAGGTGTTTAGCTGTTTCCAGCAACTGATGGAAGCAGGCGACAATAGTTTAATTTGCCGAGGTTGGTTTTGAAAGAAGGATGCACATAATATTCTCTAATATGGTTTTTCAAACTTAGATCTTCCATGTATTGTACTCTTCCAAGATTTTCCACGATGCTTTTTTCAAAGCATGCCGATGAAAAAAAGAGCTATCTAGCAATAGTCGTGGCAGAGTTTATAGATTAAGGTGGAGAAGGTGCATACACCCCGACAACATTGATCTACGACATTGAATATAGTTCAACGTTACTTATTATGTGATCCTTAGTTATATATATATATATATATATATATATATATATATATATAGGATTTCTTTTAAATAGGATTTGGTCCTTCCATTCTAAGGGCAGCCTCTTTTTTGTATAAAACAAGATGACTTTAGTATAATACATATACAATTTTGTATTATAATGTGAAGTTTTAATGTTTGTATTATAATGCGCATTTTTGTATGTGGCTTTGTATTTATAACGTGCACGTATAATACAAATTGTATACGTATTCTACTAAAGTGTTCGTGATTTTTACAAAAAAGGGTTGGCCTTCCTGAACTCAGGAAGGACTGCGTCCTATTTGAAAGGGCCCCTATATATATACATATAACGGAGAATATTTGTAACTTGTTTCCGTAAATTCGAAACAATTATTGTATTTATTGTGATATTTCTAGCAAAAAAGTCATATAACTGCAATGTCCTGGGTTTACGTCTCCGGTCCGTTATCGAGGAAAGCTGACCATGTCAACTTGTTGGAGTCGGGCCCAAATGGATCCGTTGACAACCACCCAAAATGCTTAAGCCAAGTTGTCAGGTAGTAATCCCCATCACTTATAAACCGCATGTGGCACTATGTTTGGGGTTGGAGGCGATAATGCGAGGGCGAGAGGAAGGGTGGGTGGAGGTGCGAGGGCGTCGTCGAGTGAGGAAGGATGGCCATAGCCGCAGCCCTCTAGGTGCTCTTCCTCGCGGCCAGGGAGGGCCTCTTCCCCGCAGTCAGGGAAGGTCTCTTCCGTTCGGTCGGGGGTGCTTCAGATGCGGCTCTTTCGACCATTGGTCGAGGCAGTGCAGGGATCCTATTCGTTGTTTCAAATGCAAGGATTTCGCGCATCGAAGCAGTAACTGCTGTAAGGGAGGGCGGTCTGGACAGGAGGTTGTTGCTCCTGCAAAGGCTCTGCGACTTTTGGTGGGGGAAGGTGGCGGCGGGGGTGCCCTGTCCAAGGGGACCTCTGACGTGAGATTGGCTACAGGAGGAAGCTTCAGGGGAGATGTTGTTGCATTGTCATCTTGGAGGGTTCTTGCAAGAGGGCTGGCTGAAGGCGAGGCCGATGCTCTGTTATCTCTGTCTCAGTCGAGGAGGTCGATGCTATGTTGGAGACGCGTGAGGGCGGAGGATGGTCTGGTCTCGCAGAGAAGAATGAATCTGTTGTAGGTAAGGGGGCTCCCGTTGTTGTGGAGGAGTCTTCATCGAGTGCGTCAGTATTTGGAAGGGATTGCGGAGGTAGTTGGTTTGGCTACCACGGGCGTTGCACCGGGGGAGGGGCCGGATCCGTTGATATGGGTCCGTAGCCTGCACCCACGTTTTTTTGGGATGGTGGACGATATTCGTGGAGGGGCGGCGGCTGCATCTGGAGGTCTCGTCGGCAGATCTCGTTGCTGGGGTGGAGTTTCGTCTGCTGCAGCACGACGGGGGACCTCGGTGGGGGTGCGGCGAACCGGTGGGGCCTGCAATAGTCGCGACGACGGCAACGGGAAACCCCAAGAATTCAGGGACCGTTGGTATTCTGCAAGCGGTCCCGCAGGAGGCGGCGATTCAAGTGGTGCACGCGTCTCCTCGTATCCACCAATCAATGCCGTTTGCAAGGGTGGATGCGATCTCGCAGGAGGCTGCAATTGAAAGGGTGCATGCGTCTCCTCATGTCTGCCAATCAAGGACATTTCCAGCTGGGCATGCAGTAACGGATGAACCCGCTATGCACGTGGTCAAAATCCTCCTCATATCCATTATTCAAGGGCGGCAGTTTCAAATGCTTTTTTTTGGTAAGTAAGTAAAATTTAATTCCTGTAACTGTAGAACTTTACAAATTGTGGGCATTCAGCCTCGATTACAGGTCTCAAAAAAAGGAAGGAGTATACAAAATACTAATTGTAGCGTATTGCGATTAGTATGTAGAGTGTTTGAGATAAAACAAAAACTCAAACACCTCGTTACAGCAGGGCTCGACAGTATTGTATGATGGTGTTGACAATATTTTCAGCAGGCTGTGATGTATGCTTGGCCCATCTGTGATTCCTCTCATCCCAAATGCAGTGAACAGTAGTAGCAAGTGCAGTGGCCATTTTCTGTCGGTCCCCTGCATCCGGCCAGTGAGCAATCCATAGTATAGTGTCTAGCGCAGTGGTATGTACCGGAGAGGGGAGGCCTAAGTGACGGCTGGAGGTCTTCCAAATATCAATTGCAAAGGGGCACTGAAAGAAGATGTGACCATTGGTCTCCAGCTCACTATTGCAAAGATAGCATGGCGTGGGATCGCATATTCTATGCTTGGCAAGCCTATCGGTGGTGGGCAAGCGCAATCGGGCCAATCTGTAAGTTGTTAATGAGAACTTAGGGGGGGTAGCCTTGGCCCAAATCACGGGGGCCCATTCAACAGTCTCCGCCCTCCTCCGAACGAGGTCATAAGCGCTTGCGAAAGAGTATCCCTTTCCATTGTGCGTCCAGGTGCAAGAGGCGGGGGCCAAGTTGATGGTGTCACGGACCGCCTCTCTCCCATCAAGAATGGCCTTCCACATACGGTTATGAGAGGGGGTAAGTTGGGTGTCCCAGAAGGAGCCCAAGGGGAAATATTTTCTTCTCATGTAATCTGCCCAGATGGAATCCTTGGAAGACATTAGTCTCCACGTCCATGAGGCGATCATAGCCTCCATCATCGAGTTGAGCGACCGTAAGCCAAGACCCCCCTCACTCTTGGGGAGACAAATAGTACTCCAAGCAATGTCATGCCTCTTTTTTCCCCACAAGAAATTTGCACATTTCATATCAATCCGTTTAGCCTCGTTTTGTGGAATAATGGTGCCCGCTGTCCAGTATAGAAACACCCCGCCAATCACCGAGGATAGAAGTTGGGTGCGGCCGGCCATGGATAGAGTCTTGGAATGCCATCCCTCAAGAATAGTGCTAACCCGATCCTCCAACGTCCTGCAGATAATTTTTCCCCTGTAGGAAGAGGTTAGAGGTATACCCAGGTATGTAGCCGGTAGGCATTGGCTAAGGATACCAATGCGTAAGGTGGAGCTGAACGAGTCCGCATAGTGCATCGGGCGAATGACCTTGCTTTTCCTAGCGTTCATTTGCAGGCCTGAGATCCGGTGAAACTCACAAAGGATATCCTTGATTACCAATAGAGCCTTGGTGGACCCTTTGCTGAATAGAAGGAGATCGTCTGCATATATGAGATGAGTAGGGGCTTTGGACCTGCCTTTACCCATGGGTATGTATCTGGCTTCCAGCACCGCATTGTCCAGCAGGGAGGTGAGGCATTCCATGCCGATTGTAAAAAGGAGTGGGCTTAGAGGGTCACCTTGCCTCAAGCCCCGCGTGGCACGGAACATCCCAACCGGAGCTCCATTAAGCATTATGGAGAAGGAAGTCGTAGAAATGCAGTTATGTATCCATCCAGTCCATGTCTCATCAAAGCCCATTCCCTCCAGTGATTGGATAATAAAGGAGTGCTCTATCGAGTCAAAAGCCTTTGTGAGGTCAATCTTTAAGCATGCTTTGTTGGCACACCTTTTCCTGTTAAATCCCCATAGGAGTTCCTGAGCAAGCCGGATGCTGTCACCAATTGATCTACCTCTAATAAATGCCGTCTGGTTCAGTGAAATAAGTTGAGGAAGGACAACCGCCAAGCGTATGGCCAGCACTTTGGAGAAAATTTTGTATATGATGTTGCAGCACGCAATGGGCCTAAAATCTCCAAGTCTAGAGGAGGTTGCATTTTTTGGGACCAGTGTGAGGAAGGCATGGTTGATTTGTCTAACCATGCTTCCTCCTTTACACAGAAAGTCCATAGCCGCGCAAATATCCTTTTTGAGTAATTTCCAATGAAGCTTGAAGAATCCAGCATTGAACCCGTCCGGTCCAGGTGCCTTATCCGAGGCAATAGATCGAAGGGCCTCCCAAATCTCCTTCTCATTAAATGGTCGAGATAACCATTTCCTGGCTTCCTCCGAAAGTGTGCATTTGGGTGGTGGAGGTGCAGGCCTTATCGGGCGAGGAAGCTCGGGCCCCAGCATCGCGGAGAAGAAGCTAACCGCCTCATTGGCGATTTCCATAGGCTTGTCGATTGTTGTCCCCTCGACGTCAAACAAGATTGGGATGTTGTTTCTGTTGATGCGTGCTTTGGCCGAAAGATGAAAGAATTTTGAGTTTCTATCTCCGAGTCTAAGCCAATCAATTCGACTCTTTTGTCTCCAAGCAGATTCAATGTCCTCCTGTAGTCTCACAATGAATTCTTTGGTCTCTTTCTCCAAGGCAGCCAACCCCGGGTCCAGGGGTTCCTCGGCAAGGGCCATAGTAATATGGTTGAGGAAGCAAGTGGCGTCCTTCTCATCTTTGAATACATTTCCTTCTGTCGCAGCCCATAATTTGAGGTTCCTTTTTACATTCTTCAATTTTTCGGCCACACAAAAGAGGGGGTTCCCCCGAGCCTCAACATTCCAAGCAGACTCCACCGTATGCGCATAGCCCGACCGTCCTTTCCAATAGCTGAAATATCTGAATGGTTTTGGTCTAGAAATCACTTTGGAGAGCTCCACCGTTAGAAGGTGGTGGTCACTCGAAGGCAAGGCAGAGTAAACCCCGCGAGACTGTGGTAACGTGGTAAGCCACGCATTGTTCACCAAAGCACGATCCAATTTGGCAGCGATACGCGAAGGGCCGATGACAGAGTTTGACCAAGACCATGAGTTGCCGCTAGTGCTGAGTTCAAACAAGGAGCAGCTATTAACACAGTCATTGAAATCCTCCATAGGTCCCCTTTTGGGCAGCGCTCCACCAATCTTTTCGTGATCATAGCGAACAACATTAAAGTCCCCCATAACAAGCCAAGGGGAGTCTATCATTGATGACGTTTGTTCCAGCAGGGACCAAAGTTCCTTGCGTACCGAGGCGGTGTTGTCACCATATACCACCGTGAGAGTAATATTCAGTCCACCTTTGTTCTGACAATCCAAGGTGATAGCTTGAGAGGAACTGTTTATCGTGGTGCAGCACCAAGCGGTGGTTTTCCATAGGACGTATACCCGCCCCAGCGGAGTTTCATTGTGGGTGAATGCCCAATCATTTGGGATTAGAGCAGCGAACTTCGCCCTTGATTCAGGTCTTATTTTGGTCTCCACCAGACCAATCAGATCTGCCTGATTTGTAACGAGGTCCCTCAATAGTAACCTCATTTTCCTTGCCTTATTCAGTCCCCGCGTGTTGCATACTGCAACCTTCATTGGGGGATGGTATGCGTTGGGGCCGGCTGCCCCGTGGTTGACTGTTGCGGCCTATGGCATTTCTTTTTCCTATGTGTTGCAGTGTTCCATTGTGGATTGTTGGCCGTTAAGATTTCTGGGAAGGGGATGGAATCATTGGAAATTTCTTCCCCTTTTTCTGAAGTTGCCATCTCTGCATTCAAAGGGTATGTGCTTTGATACTCAGGTATGGGTCTATTCAAGTCCAATCTATGTGAGCATTCCGGGTCTGATGGCCCTTGGTTAAGTTTGCGAGGGTTCGCGATCCTTCTGTGGAGTAGTATTCTATGCCCATATGGGAGGCCCCCCGGTGCTTTGCCATGATGCCCCGACCTCTTACTCTTATTGAACTGTGGATTTCGGCCATAAAGTGGGACTTCCGAGCTTCTGTTGAGAGGTTGGTTGTCCATGGGAGCTAAGGGGATGGATGAGGTACAGAACAGTTGCTGCTCATGTTGAACTTGCGTGGAGAGTAGGGCCTGGGTATTCGGAAGCAAAGCTGACTGCTTAGTGCCCTCAAGTCCTGTGGAAGTTTCCAATTGCTCCTCCCGCTGTGCATCTTTCCCTGTACCTTCCTCAGAAGTGTTCCCCATCGATTGTGCAGGGCTGTCACCAACGTGATTTTGAAATGGGCATCCCCTTGTAGTATGGCCAAAGGAAATGCAATGATTACATCTAGGTGGCTGCCATTCAAGTTCCACTCCAATAAGTTGTCTTTTCCCGGAGTAGAACACAAGGGGAACTGCTGACGGTATAGCCTTCGAGGCGTGGATGGAGATACAACATCTCGCATATCCATCGCATATCCATCGCGTTGTCCCAAAGCAAGTTTCAAATGCTTTTCCAGCCTTTTCTCTTGGCACATTTAATCCACTGGAGCGTGCCATGCTGGCGAGGAATGAGGGGGCGAGTAGGGAGCCCTTTGAATTTGTGGAGCGGTTAAAAACTCGAGTCATGCGGTGGAGGTTGATCAAGAACGTGGAGCCGGTTCCTCGGAGCCGGATCCCGGGACATCTGTGGTTGCGGATCTGACTCCCGGGTGCAATGGCGCGTCCGGGCAGGAGGCTCGATTAAGTTTGATTGTGGACCTCCATCAAGAAACTGTGAAGGATACTTTTTAGCAGCAGAGTTTGGAAGGTGCGGACGGGTGTGGGGGTCTTGCGGGGGAAGATGAGGTGAGGTCCTCGTTCTTGGGTTCGGCTTCCAAGGCAGGAGGTGGGTGCGGGAGTAAGGGGGGAATGCCTGCTCTCATGGGAGTGGATGATCTGGCGTAGGGTGTTGTGCAGGGTGATCCGGCACAGGGAGAGGTATGGCCGATTGGCATAGTTGGGGGAGATTCGGAAGGGTTTATGGGAGCTGAGGGAAGCGCACGGGTCTTGGAGCGGGGGCGGGTCGGGTGGTGTTTTGAGCAGAAGTCACGTGTTTGTAGGAAGAAGGGGAAGAGGAGGTTGGGAGTGGAATCAGCCTGGGGGATGGGGCGAGTTGGAGGTGTTGGCTCTGAAGCTGGGGAGGAGGGTTCGTGCTCTCCTATTGGGAGACCAAGCTTCTTCGGCTTGTTGGACAGAAAATTCGCAGAAAGCTTGGGCGTGATACCGCCGCGTGGGAAGGAGAAAGTAGTTTCTTCATGAAGGTGCTATCGTGGAATGTTAGGGGGTTGGGCCATCCTGAGAAACGACTTTGTGTTAAGAATATGATTAGTGATTCTAAAGTGGATATTGTGCTTCTGCAAGAAACGAAAATTTCGAGACCTGGTAGAGAGGAGTGGCGAGAGCTGGGTGGTGGAGTTTCTTTTAACTTTGCTGAAGTTGAGGCTCAGGGAGCGGCTGGTGGGCTGCTCACAGGGTGGAGGCTAGATGCTTTTGAGAAGCAGGGGGAGAGGAGTTCCTTGTTCTCATTATCCGTGTGTCTGAAGAGGAAGGAGGACGGGGTTTTTTTTACGGTGACTAATGTATATGGCCCTACGGGCCCAGTGCCTGGCTCTTTGGCTGCGGATCTATCTGAGGTTGGTGCTAGCAGAGAGGAGGGCATTTGGATTGTTGGTGGCGATCTAAATGTGACTTTGTTGCCGGATGATAGGCCGTTGAGGGGAGGTGGGCGTGATGCCGGTTCAGAAGATCTCAAGAATCTGATCGACACTTTGGGTCTCACACTTATTGATGCGGCAGGTTGTTCTTACACTTGGCGAATTGTCAGGTCAAGGTCTCGGCTTGATAGATTTCTCCTCTCGCCTGAGGGGGTGGAGTCTTTCCCCCTTTCTCGGGCATGGTCGCTTCTTCGTGCTCACTCGGACCACACGCCGATCCTTTGGTCCTCGGAGGAGCGTAGAAGAACCAGGTTCTGTTTCAGATTTGAGCGGGCGTGGCTGTTGGAGGAGGGCTTTAAGGAGGAAGTGGAGGCGCTTTGGAGGGGGTATCATGTCGAGGGATCGGCGGTGGCTCGCCTGGCTGCCAAGTTGATGATGCTGAAGAAGTTCCTGCTTGAGTTCGGGCGTAGTGTGAAGTTGCAACGGAGAAAGAGACGGCTCGAGACGCAGCAAGGAGTGGCTCGACTGGATGGGCTGGACGATTAGAGGGGCTTGCAACAGGATGAGGTGTTGGAACGGGCCAGACTGTTAGAGGTGTTGCTTTTTGAGGATAGGAAAGAGGAAGTGGAATGGAGGCAAAGGTCTAGACAGAAGTGGTTGCAGGAAGGAGACGCGAACACGAGGTTTTTTCATTCGATGGCTTCTGGGAGAAGAAGGAGAAATTTTATACACTGTCTGGAGGTGGGGGGGGTGGGGGGGAAGGGTGGAGGGGGAGTTTCAGCTCGGGCGATCTCTCAGAGAGCATTTTGTGGGCTTGTCGAGGAGAGGGGAGGGTGATGTATGGGGGTGGCGTGGAACAGGGGTGGGGTCCTTGTCAGAGGAGAAAGCACTTGGGCTTGAGGCCCCTTTTAATGAAGAAGAGGTCAAAAGAGCGGTATGGGGTTTGAATGCAGATGGTGCACCAGGACCGGATGGTTTCCCTGTTTTATTCTATAGGGAATTTTGGGACCTCTTGAGGGAAGATGTACTTGCAGTTATCAATGAATTCAGAGATGGTAACCGGGGCTTCGAGAAGGTTAATCGAGCGCTTCTCTTTCTCCTTCCAAGAAAGAACACCCATTACGAGTGGAAGATTACATGCCAATTGCTTTATCAAATGCAATCTATTTGATAGTGGCCAAAGTGCTGGAAAATAGGTTGAGGCGGGTGCTGGATGTTGTTATTTTACAGAATCAGACTGCATTTATTCCAGGGCGACGGTTAGCAGATGGGATAGTTGTAGCTTCTGAGATTTGTCACCATTGGAGAAGAGAAAACAAGAAAGGAATGATTTGGAAGATCGACTTTGAAAAAGCTTATGACTGCGTGGACTGGAGATTCTTGTGGACTTCTCTTCGGAAGCGCGGCTTTACGTACCTCTGGATTGATTGGATGAAGAGGTGTGTCACGACCTCGTCCTATACGGTTTTGGTAAATAGAAGGCCAGAGGGGGGTTTTTTCCAACCGCAGAGGGGGTGAGACATGGTTGTCCGCTAGCATCGATGCTTTTTGTTTTAGTGGCTGATACTTTAGCAGTAATGTTCAGGAGAGCTGTCGAAGAAGGTTGGTGTGAGGGGTTCCGTATGGGTTCCGTCTCGATTCCCCTGTTGCAGTATGCAGATGACACGGTGATTTTTCTAGGGGGCACGGATGAGATGCATAGATGATCGAGGCAGTTGGTGGATATGTTCAGCAGAATTTCTGGTCTCAAGCTCAATAGAAGTAACTCAATGGTGGTTCAATTTGGGAAAGACGAAGAGGAGAGTAGAGAAAAGGCTACAATCTTAGGTTTCCCTTTGGGTGAGCTACCTATTTCTCACTTAGGGCTTCCTTTAGTAGCGGGAAGGTTGAGAAAGGCGGATTGGGACATGGTTCTCAGGAGATTCGAGCAGAGACTGGCGGGATGGAAGGCAGTTACCCTATCTAAGGGTGGGAAATGGATTCTTTTAAAGCATGTGTTATCTGCGATTCCTATCTTTTTCTTCTCAACAAGGTTGATGCCGCAGGGGTCAGGAAGAAGATTGAGGTAATGATGAGGCGATTTTTTTGGTCAGACGGGAGGCAACAGAGATCTGGAATACATCTCGTAAATTGGGACGAGCTTACGAGATGTAAAAGCGAAGGAGGTCTGGGTATTAGGGATGTAAGTTGTATGAATAGAGCGTTGCTTGCTAAGTGGGTCGTGCAGATTTGGGGAAGCACTGATAGATTGGTGATCAACCTCTTACGTACCATGTATGGTGTCAAGGGATCCCTAGAGGCGGGCAGAGTGCGTTTTGAGTCCTCTCTGTGGAGTGGAGTTCGTGAAATCTTGCCGCAGCTAAGGATGAGGTTGATACCGAAGGTGGGTGCATGGATCGACTTCAGATTTTGGCATGATAACTGGACCAGAGAGGGTGTTCTCTATAATAGATACCCAAGATTATTTGCTCTGACAACAAACATGGAGAGTTCTGTGGCTGATATTGGTGGATCTGGATCATGGACCCTGCAATTCTTGTCTGAGCTTTCAGACCGAAGGTTGGAAGACTTGGGTAGGCTTTTGTCCGAGCTGCCCTCTCCAGAGTGTATTACTCAGGGCAGGGACCATTTTATTTGGGAGGGAGAAAGATTCTCAGTGAAGAAGGCATATAGAATGTTCAGAGGGAGCTCTGAGACTTTGGATCCAAACATGCAGCAAGATATGAAGATAATTTGGGCTAGCAAGATTCCAAACAGAGTGAAAGTCTTTCTGTGGTGCCTCAGAAGGGATAGACTGTGTGACAAAGCAAGAAGGGGCAGAATATTTGGCGTTACAGATACCCACTGTGACAGATGTGGTGCACATACAGAGGATACAGAACATTTGTTCTTTACTTGTCCGTTTTCAGATCAGGTGTGGAAGGAGTTGGGGGTCTCATGGGTCCGACACGGTGGAGTAGATGATTTCTGGAGTTCAATAAGGATGGTGGGGAGAAATTCGACAGGCGACTGTGCGTTGCCTTTTGCTGCTCTTTGGGCCATCTGGGGAGGAAGAAATGATCTAATTTTTAAAAACCAAAGGTTCTATTCAGAAAATGTATTAGCTTATGGTCTTTCCCTGTATAGTTTCTTGTCCACAAGATAATGTACCTATCTAGTACTCTTTTAATATAAATACCATTTGCGGTGAGTCCCAACTCGGGATTTCACCCTCTTTTTCATCAAAAAAAATGTTTGGGGTTGGGGTGTTACAACCTCCCACACTTATATTCGCAACGTCCTCGTTGCGGACATGGTACATTCACTTATTCCCAGTGACAGTGGCGATTGCACGCTCCTGGCTTAGGTCCCTTCGAGTAGCCCTTTCCACTATCAGAGGAAACTCGCTATGATACCATTTGTAACGTCCTGGGCTTAGGTCCCCGGTCCGTTATCGAGGAAAACTGGTCCTGGCAACTTGTTGGATTCGGGCCCAAATGGATCCGTTGACAACCACCCAAAATGCTTAAGCCCAAGTTGTCAAGTAGTAATCCCCATCACTTAACACCACACCCACACTTCGTGAGTTTTCACACTTCGTGAGTTTTAGGTATGACACTATGTTTGGGGTTGGGGTGTTACAATAACAATTGTTATTCGTTGATTTTTTATAATCTTTGGCAATAATGATTTGTAAAAGTTTTAACAAATAACCAACATATCAACCCTACCCAACATATAAACCATGAAACTTTCACAACGAATATGATATCCATTGCTAATTACAAGAATAAAAGCAAATTTACTAAGAGTAATATTCATTGGTATACATTTAACATCGGAAGATATGAAAACAAATATTCAAATTCACTACAACAAAATTGAGCTATAGTGGCGGTTTTGAAAAAATCCGTCACTAAATTAGCCGTTGCTAAATATATAATGACGATATTATTCGTTGTGAAATGAGTTTTCGTACTCAAAATTAACAACGAATATCATATCTGTCGTTATATCATTAGCAACGGTACACATAGCGACGCACATCCATTGTCAGTTTTCAAAATATCAACTAATCATCGCTATTTTTTAATTCAAAATTTAGCGAAGATTAATTAAAATTTTGAAAAATAGCAACGAATAAGCGTCGTTATGTGGACGGTTGCTAATGATATAACGACAGATATGATATTCGTTGCTAATTTTGAGTACGAAATCTCATTTCACAACGAATAATATCACCATTATATATTTAACAACGGCTAATTTAGTGACGGATTTTTTTCAAAACCGTCACTATAGTTCAATTTTTTAGTGATTATTCGTTTACATATGTCAAGTTTCTTGTAGTTATATGTACATCACATGAAAATAATTAGGTTAACATCAAGCGTTCCAAATGAACGGTTCTTAGGGAATTTCTGTGACGATAATTTCCCAAGAGTGTCAATTATAATGATGTTCACAATTACAAGCTCTTACTTGGATTCTTTCCTTTCAGCAGCTTCAAAATAAAAAGTAGCGTCATTAATTTTTTAAAAGGCTTGGAAGCAACTTGATCGGATATGATCAAGTTTTTGCAACATTGATTTTGAATGATATGCAATTAAGGTGACGGAACACATTTATTGATGTGGAGACGATTTTGGCCAAGAAGTTTGGTTGGTTCAATATCAATGAAATATAGTCCGCATCTATTTACAAGAAAAAAACCTCTTACATTGAGATTTTTGATGGTTAATAAATTAACATTTTTATGAGTCAAAAAGCAGGAAGCACATGAAGGTTAAGAAATGTATATATAGATAACACTCGAGGAGAATCTAAGAACGAAGGATTAGCCTTTCTATAACCGAACAACACAAAAAACCCAACAAGAACTTTTAACCCCGATCCTCCTTACTACCAAGTTCTCTGCAATGAACGCCCTGATCAAGCAACATAAAGGGAAGCCCCAACAAAGACTGCCAGATCATATCATAATGCTCAAACCACCTACAATAGCACAAGATCAACGGACTCCACACCCACCACACCCTATCTTCTCAATTAGATGCTTTCTTCCCTGAGGCCGAAGTAGCCCCATCATTTGTATTATGGTCATTATAAAAATGGCTTTCTCATCCAAAGCGTACTCTTGCGCAAGTTGAAGATTGTCCCCGTCTTCTCTAGGTTTTGTGCTCACATAATCTCTCTTACTATGGCCTTCAACAGACTTTTGTTTTCTATTCCAAACGAATTAACACATGTCTATCATAATGAATAATTTGGATATACATCGATAATTCTCTAAATTAAAATTATAACTATGAAAACAATTCATGGCATAATTATATTTTAATCTTCAAATTCACAACAAATGTCATATTCATTGCTAACAATGCGTATAACTATGATTATTGATTGATTTTACTATCAAAACTTTGTTGATGGTTGCTATTTTAGTATCACTTACAGAAAATTTCTTGAGAAAATCAACAAATAATTGGTGTTACATGAATATAATGCTATAAGAATTTATAGAAAGATAATTTGCAAAGATGTTAACCCTACTAAATTTCTATATTAGAAAATATGACAATGCTTGTTCAAATTACTCATTACATAGATGATTTTTTATTGTATTGATTGAAGAAAAATCAAGAGAAGAAGTTGGCTTTTAGGAATGCATTTTAGGTTATCTGACTTATGGAAAGTACCATAACTTCTCACGATTTATGTTTGTTTTGTACTTGAAGTAGAAGATGATTCTCAACTGATCAAGAAAAATAAAATTGGTGAGATTCATTGTTTATTGTGACGCTATTTTAGCCATAAATCATGAGGTGCAATGCTTTCTCAAATAAGAAGTATTAAATAAAATGTATTTACATTCTATTAACCTGGTATAGCTCCCTAGATAGAACACCCGGAGGCAACTGTGAGAAACGAGGGTTATTAATTTCTAAAAAGATATCAAAGAGTTCTTTTTCTCTTTTTAATGTTTTTTATGGTTTTTATGATTTTTGTATTTTTTTATAGAATTTTAATTTTATATTTTTTACGTTTCCTATTTTTTGAATTTTTTGGTGATTTTAATTTTGCAAATATTTATATTTTTAAAACAAAGCAAATATAAAAGAAATATAAATAAATAAAAAAATGCTTTTTTGGATTTTTCAAATATAATAAAACTTTCCATAAACTTCAAATAAATTTTTATTTTTATAATTTTATTTTTTTTCTGATTTTTCACAAAATTTTCGATTTTTTTAGCATTTTCAAACGGAATAAAAATAGAAATAGATTTAAAACCAAATTAAGCTAATGTTTTTAGTGTTTTTAAAATATGAAATAAAAATAAAAATATTAGAAATATAACCAAACAAAAAGAAGTTTTTTCAAGCTTTCAAATAAGCTATATTATGTATTTTTTAAATTTCCAATGATTTTTTAAAATTTTTTTTGAAGTTTTTATATTTTATGTTTTTTGCTTTTATGAAGAATTTTCAAACAAATGTTTTCTAGAAAATAAAACTGACCAACCTACATACACGAGATTTTTTGTCAAAGTTTTAGACCATTTATAAATTTTTATGATTTTTATGGAACAAACAGGGCACTTTTCAATGGTTTTGGAATTAAAAAAATAAAGGATTTTTTATATCAAATTTATGTGACTTAGAACAAGCTAACACGAAGTTATCCTAACTTTTGTTGATTTTTTAGATATAATTTAGTTATCAAAAAACAAATAATAGAATCAGAGAAATAAAATCCGGAATAGAGGGGCTACAGTACAATTACTTTATGTCTGGAGACCAAACAAGAACTGGGAAATGAAGAGCACGACTAAAATTGTAAAATGCCCACAAATACACATGAGGAATCATGTGTTCAGAATCGCAAGGTATGTCTAAAAATAATTGAAAACTTTTCCACTTTTAGTAATAGATGAAAGTTTCAGGGATCTTTTGCAAATCAACCAGAAAAACACGTGACTACAACTCAACAGGTCTAAGATGCAATTAAAATGACCATAGAAGTCAACAGGACTAAGATACAACTAAATGACCAGACAAAGGTTATTATGCAAAATTTCAAACAACAAAAGAACGACAAGTGTCCTATTAAGGACTTATTTACAAATAAAAGAAAGAGCAAGGGAGAAGGGCAATATAACTAACGGTTTATGCTTTCTACGTGCAGATCTGATGGCTACTGTGTGTTAGCTTTGATATGGATCTATTGCTTCTTTTTGAGCATGCACGAACGGTGAGGATTTGATTTGGAGCATGCCTCTTCAATCGGGCGGCACGCAACTAAGGTGTACGAACTCGAAAGAAGGTGCTCCCCAGCAAACTTAGATCGGCCCGATCTCAGTCGATCTCAGTCAGATATCTATTCTGAAGGGTTCCCTTGCTTCCTGGACGTGCTCCAAGGTGTCTCGCTGCTAAAGGTCCCCAACCATGTCGATCTACCTTCCAGGTGATGCTTACGCGTCCTGTAGTGAAAATTGACGAAGCTCGAAGTCTACAGTACCTCGGCCGATTGTTATTGGCGAGGAAAATAAAGCAAAATGGGTGAAGATCCTCGTGAAGGTGCAAGGTGAGGATCGAGTTCGGATCTGACCAGATCTGAAGTAAATGACGGGATCGTGGATGAAATGAAGAAGGGGAAACAGATCGGAATGGCTTGTGTGATCAGATCGGGGACGAATTCAACTAGAAAGAGCTCTGATCAAGGTGATTGGAGTCGAAGATCAGAAACTCTGTTACTGAATAAAAAATTCGAGTAAATCTAACAAAATTAAGGCTCTGCAGATATATGATAGCGTGGAATCAAACGATGGTGATGAGACGATGGATCTGTGGGTGTCGTCACCTCAAATGCGGTTGTGGAAGGCCCAGAGGCTCTA